>JACATO010000286.1:35000-47479 GCA_018389105.1 Nautilus pompilius | reverse complement strand
TGGGGCTGGCGGTCTCTCCCTCTCTACCTCTCTCTCAATATATCTCTCTCTCCAGCTCTCTCCTCAGCTTCTCCTCTCTCCCTCTCTCTCCATCATATCTCTCTCTCCCTCTCTCCCATAATATATCTCTCTCCCTCTCTCTCCATCATCTATCTCTCTCTCCTCATCTCTCTCTCTCTCTCTTTCTCTCTTCTCTCTCTCTCTCTCTCCCCTCTCTCCCTCTCTCTCCATCATCTCTCTCTCTCCCATCCCACTCCGAGAGTCCGTCAGTAAGCGAGATATCGGGCGCCCTGCTGTGTGCCGGCTCTGACCGGGGTGGCCCCACCCAAATCGATACGCAATACCTGGGGAAACGGGGAAAGGAGCGGGTGTGCCAAGGGTTTGTGCTCCGACCCCCGGGAGAGGGGTGGATCCTTTGCTTTACCCGTCTCAGTATCTCTAGTCGAACATTCGCCGGCACCCGGAGGCCGCCCCCTCTCTCGAGTCCCGGTCCGGAATAGCCGCCGTCGGGAGGGCCGGGGCCGTAGAGCCCATTTACCGGCGCGCGCTTTTAGGGTTCCCTAAAAGGTTAAGCTGGGCGTCGCATCGCTAATTTTTTTAAGGGTTACGGGAGGGGAACGGTATTTAGTTATGACGGGCGCCTTAAAAACGGACAACAACAAAATCTACTGTTGCCCGCCGCCGACCCCTCTCTGCAGAGCTCCCTTTCGCCCCCCTCCGGCGACGTCTCCTCCTCCTCGACCCTCGCGCACGTCAACCTGAAATATCAGCAGCACCCGCTGAGGGCCTGCCCCCTCCTCTCCCCTGGTGAAGACGACGAGGGACGGCTACGCGCCTGTGCCAGCCACTTGTCCCCTACACTTCTCCAGTTCACGCCTCTTTTGGCAGCCAACCTCTCGGTTCCCTGATAACACCCGGGAGAAGTCCCCATCGCTCATCCCTCCCCGGTCCCCGACCCCTCGCCCGACCGATGGTTATCACCTGGTGCCACCCACTCGATCCCTATCGTGTTTACGGTCTGTTTGCGGGACGTGAGAAACGCCCCGGCCGAGCTGGCGAGTACATCTCGGTGCTGAGACCCGCCCGCCCATCTCTCCGTCTACTCATTGATGTATTGATTTACCCTTCGATCTTATCGTTTATTATAAATACAAGTTTGCGTTCAAATAAAACCTGGCTACTAAATAACATCGTCACCAGGGTTTATCTGATCACTGCCTACTTACCGGGGCCTTATCCATCCACCCGCTATCAGCAGCCAATAATTCACCCGACTGCTTTTGTTTTAATTGGTGAGAATTTAACTCTAAATCTTTTAATTCAAAACAGAAAGGAAAGTTTGTTTTAAAATCTAAGAGAGAAACATCCTTCCCCCTCCTTTCTTTCCGGTCAGAACCCAACCTCTTGCTGGGGAGCCAGGAGCCAGCAGCCTGGTAGAGCACACGGGCGGGACAGAGTTAATCGACATCGACGATGATTATTCCAAGTATGGACCCGCTAATAATTATTTACATGTTAAAAATAAAAGTAGGGGAAATGATCTCTCTTCTCTCTCTTTTTCTCTCTCTCTCTCCTCATCTCTTCTCGATCTATCTAGCTATCTATCTCTCGCTATCTATCGATCTCTAGCCATATCTCTCTTCTCTCTCTCCATCTCCCCATCTCTCTCTCTCTCTCTCTATCTATCTATCTCTCTCTATCTATCTATCTATCTATCCATCTCTCTTCTCTCTTCTCTCTCCCCCCTCACTCTCTCTCTCCCCTCTCTCCATCCATATATCCATCTCTCTCTCTCTCTTCTTCTCTCTCTCTCTCTCTCTCTCTCTCTCTCTCTCTCTCTCTCTCTCTCTCCACACGTTAAAAAAAACCCCTAATTATTTCCATATCCTCCATAGAGTCTTCTTTTGATCGTCCTATGCTCCGACCCGACTGCTCCTCCTGTTATGTCTGTATCTCCCTGGCTGTCTGCTCTCCCTCCCATCAGCTGAGAAGAGGGATAACTCCTCACATCTCGGACCGTGGT
The DNA here is from genome assembly GCA_018389105.1 of Nautilus pompilius. Lineage (NCBI taxonomy): Eukaryota > Metazoa > Mollusca > Cephalopoda > Nautilida > Nautilidae > Nautilus > Nautilus pompilius. Next base: position 45,456 of record JACATO010000286.1, on the reverse strand, counting down.
TAATGATAACACACGGAAGCTCGATCTCCACATCCGCCGTCTCTGCTCCCTTTTATAAATTACCAAAAGTTTTTCTAATATGGCGCAGGGCGTTAGATGAAAAGGTCTAATGCTTTCCAGCTTGCTCTGGAAGAAGGAGAAGGAAATTCAGAATCTGGAAACCGTCCAATAACAACAGCAAGAAAAGGAAGATTTTTTGTGATGATGCTTATTATCCCCCTTAGACTACAAATGGAGTATTTATTTCTAGTTTGAAAACGATAAGAAATGATTCGGACTGTGACTACTTCTATTCCACAAACTGCTTGATTCTGAAATAGCTACTTTTTTAAGTACGACAAAATTCATTTATTGATTTTAAAAAAAACACTAAAAGAAAGATTGAAAGTGAGATGGATTAATTGCGACAGTTTATTTGTATAACAGGAAAATATCATCTGCGAATCCATTAACATCGTCTTGGTCGCCGAGTCGGTGTCGATGTCGGCCGCTAGCAATGTGAGAGTAGCTCAAGGAAATGTTTTAAGCGAAGAAGGTTCGAAGTGAGTTAATCTCTCTCTCTCTCTCTCTCTCTCCATCTCTCTCTTCTCTCCATCCTCTCCTCTCCATCTCTTCTTCTCTCCATCTCTCTCTCTCTCTCTTCCATTCCATCTCTCTCTCCATCTCTTCTCCTCTCTCTCCTCTCTCTCTCTCTCTTTCTCTCTCTCTCTCCATCTCCATCTCTCTCTCTCTCTGTTCTGACGTCATCTCTCTCTCTCTCTCTCCATCTCCATCTCTCTCTTCTGTTCTGACGTTCATCTCTCTCTCTCTCTCTCTCCCTCTCTCTCTCTCTCTTCCTCTCTATCTCTCCATCTCTTCTCTCTCTCTCTCTCTCTCTCTCTCTCTCTCTCTCTCTCTCTCTCTCTCTCTCTCTCTCTCTCTCCATGTGGGTTCTTATGCTTATAAAGAGAAGCGATGGATGCAGTTTGAAGTATGCTTTTTCCGGGACGGGAGAGACCCTACAAAGACGTTTCTGCTTAACTGTGACTAGGGGAGATGGGGAAGGTTTACAGAGGAAACACACGCAGATGGACTGGCACAGAAGGCATAAACATTAATTGCCGAGCCACAACAGCAGTGGAAGAATTAAGAAACAAATTAATATTTTTTATGCAATCCCATTGCTATACCAAGTTCCCCATCCACGTCGACGTAATTCCGAAAGTTTTTGGAGAAATGCTAAGAAAACGAATTCTAAAAGCCCCTGCAAGCACTGACAAGGGCTGCCAGGAGATGATTGGAGCCTCCCTTAGTTTCTCCACGAAATGAACAAAGTCCCACACAGCCGGTGATATCCGCATCATGGCGGCGAAACCTCGTGATAGCCGAAGCAGCCGTTACGAGGTTCCTCCTTTTTAGACGAAAATGTATCTTTACGTGTTAGCTAATAAATGTTCGAAGAGGACGATTCGTGCCCCAGGGCGTTTAACAAGTTGGTGTGATCTCGCTGGCACACGAGATCTACGGGAATTAGGTCACGCGCATCAAAAGACGAACGAGAATCTGTTTGCATCTCTTAACGACCCATCCGTCCGACGACTGTCGCCAGTTTTCCGGCTCCATTCACGGGTGCACACCTCCAGACCGGGATTTCCGTGTCTCGGATACCGCATGGACTTACGTACCTTTCCACGCGAAAAAAAAAAACAAACACATTTAGAACTTTCGCTTACCTCCCTTTGTCATCTTTTTCTAAACTCCATTGTTTACAGACCCCGCCCCCTTTGGGACCTTTGTGTCGCGCAGCTCGTCTCCAGGCTCTGGGATGCCCTCTCTTCTCTCCCGGCGACCGGGCGGCGAGTTACCTCGGTATGGTCGATGGCTCCCGGGCGCTGAAGGCGCGAGCCAGTTCAGAGTAACTCACAGAATCCGCACCTGACAGAAAAACCCTATTTTCTTTTTTTTTAGATGTGGGACCACGTGACCGGTTAGTAAAGGAGAACAAGCCTCATGATCTTTAAATAAGAAAATACGCCACTAGTAGTCTAAGGGGCATAACTCGTATCTTCTGCAACAGCATTGTTTTACGAGAATGGCTCAAAATACAGGAACATGGTTTATTATTTTGTATTTAAAGTTTAATTCATAACGACAATTGGGGTCTTTGATTCCCCCCATTTATTCGCGTATTTCATTTTCAAATCTAATGTTTATTGGTTCAGGTTAATCTGATAAAAAAAAAATATATATATATATATATATAACCGCGCTGACATCATGTAAATTTTCAACTCAAAAATTAAACGGATAACATTTAAGCCATTGCCTGTCTGAGTTACTTCCCTTCAGTTGTCCATCGAGCAGATTTCACAGCTAAATAGGAAAAAAAAGCCACTGTTGCTTTAGGAACTGAATATCGCAAAGGTTTGCTCAACTTTTAAACTAAAATCATCCGAAAAAAACAATTTCTTTGATGAACACCAAACTATAGTTGATATTTAAAATGTTAAAACGTGTTAATTAAAATCTATTTCAAATGAGTAAAAGTAAGATTGCCCCTCCTTAGATGCTATTGTTGCAATAATAATAATAATAATTCTACACTTTAAATATTATTTACAAACTCAATTTACAACCCTTATCATTTGAATAACTAATTAATAAATAAAAAAATATCTGTTAAAGAATATTAATAATAAGAACTCCGACTTTGTCGGAACTGCTGCAGGAGCTTAGCAATGAGAGTTGTGTGCTCTTTGTTTCCGGACATAACGCTGCATGTTTCGCTTTAAAGCTTCTCCTAAAATCCATCCGTACGTTGAATAGACCAAACCAAACTGTAACCCTTCCCCCTCCAACTCACTTCTCCCAAAAGCTCCAATGATTCACGGATCCTGTTCGTCGCTTTACGACAGGTCATCCATCATTCAGAAATGCTGGAAACGTCAGAGCGACACGTTATCCAACAGTCATTTGGCCGCTGAAGGTGAAGGTTTTCCAGAAATTCTGTGATGGTTGGGTATCGCTGGACACAGCGGCGTTTGCTTGAACGACATTCGACGTAGACAGTCCACCACTCCCCGTCTACCACCCGCCCGGTTTCTAGTTCCGGCCGCTTCCTCCTCCTCCTCTTCCTCCTCCCCCCCACCATCACCATCATCTCAAGACGGCCGCGGTTCTGGGGCGATCTCCGCCGAATGTTTCTGCGGTAACCGCGGGGTAGGGGGCGCTGGGGGCCGAATGGCTGGAGGTGTCCTCTGGGAGGAGGGGGGGATGTGTCCCGCCTCTCCCCCCTCCCTCCCTCTCCAGCGATGTTCCCGGATTTACCGGTGTTTGTTCTTCAGATTAGCACCTGTTGATAGCACAAAGGTGAAGCCGGTGGACTTTGATATCACACACACCGCCCCCACCCCTTTCTCTCTCCCTGCCGGTGCCTTATCATCGGAGCGACGGGACTTTTCCTCCCTTCTATCGAAAGAGAGTTTTCGGCTCGCGCCTGCGCACCGCGGGTTTCCCGTCTCCGTTGTTCTTTCTGTCTCCTAGCGCTTGGCGACCCCTCGAAATGGCCCCAGCTGATTGGCCGCTGAACACGCGGGCGACAGGTTACCGCCAACGGGAGGGAGAGGAGGAGGAGGTGGTGGGGGAGGGGAGAGAAAGAAAGAAGAAAAAAGAAGAACTCACGTGATCGCCGATGACTTCTGTGCACGATTCGGGGGGGGGTGTGGAGAAATAAGACGGCCGTCAGACGGCACATAACGGACTGTGATCGCAGCGCCGATCCGATCTGCAGAGGTGAGAGAAATAATAATAATAATAATATTGCGAAGCCAAAGACACCGTTGAGTGATACCTTCTATCTAAGTGTAGATTCAGACTTTCCTAGAGCACGAAGATGAACCGATGCATTTCCCTTCCACGATTTTAGCCCCTTCGAGGAGAAGATCGGCTAGCAGCAGCAGCATCATCAACGCCGGTGGGGACACGCCCTTGTGGTCGGAGGCGCAACCCCACTTTAAAAAAGAACAGGAGGACGACGACTCCATCAAACGATCGCAAAGAAAAGAAGAAGAATAAGGAAAAAGGGGGAAGAAGAAGTGGGCATGGATGCAATCCAAGGGGCGCCCGGGGTATCCGACACCTACCCGGACTTCGCCATCCCCGTCACCCGCTATCCCCAGTGCAGCAACGCCTGGAACATGCGCCCCGAATCCTACAGGTACGACACTGCGGGTATGGCTTACCTGAATCCGCCAGGTAAAGAACAACCGGTGCGTGCTTCGATCGGCGCCGGATTCGACAGCTCTCTAGGTAAGTGAACCGGCCCCGTCGGGATGCTTCGGTCTGTCTTCTGTTACAAACTCCATCCATTTAAGGGGGGAAACGAGCGAAAGCCGCAGGTGGGAGGGATTGATGTAGAAAGCTGTCTCTCCTTTCCTCTTTACTTCATCATCACCACTCGCACAGGTCACTAATCTGACCGGCCATCACCGAATTCCTGCCTACAATAAACAAATCTCGGAAAATGTACTTTCCACACAATATTTTAAATCAGTCTGTTAATGAACCGATATCAAATAAAATACCATTATGGAAATATTCATCTCGTCACGACTAAATATCACAACTTTATTAAATAATACATGGCCATATCAAAGTCTTAATATTCCTCACTGAAAAGAAACATTTGTAATTAATGATCAGATATGATACCAAAAACATGATGTTACTTGTCATTTTACTGAACAGTTTTTGTTCTTGTAATCAAAATGATACTTTCTATTATTATTATTATTATTATTATTATTATTATTATTATTATTATTATATTATTATATTATTATTATTATTATTATTATTATTATTATTATTATTATTATATTATTATTATTATTATTATTATTATTATTATTATTATATTATTATATTATTATTATTCTTATTATTATTATTATTATTTATTATTATTATTATTATTATTATTATTATTAGTTTCCAATCCATCAATGCTCTCGGAAATCCCTAAAACTCAGCCATAAAAGAAATGCCAGTGGTTTTATGAATCTCCCTAAGGGAGAGGTTTTGAAGGATTTAACACCTTGGTGACCAATCTCCGTCATATAGAAAACCGTCTTCGTGTACCGCCGGCTTACCAGGGGGGGGGGGGGGGGATGGATGCCTACGAGAAGCCCTCTTTTAGAAGAACCTTCGGGAGAAGCAGATGGAGGAGTCCGGAGAGACGAAGACGGACGTACAGTAGTAGTACCGTCCTCGTCGACTCTTCGCCGGTGGACACCGGGCGAAGCATCATATTTCACGACAGGCGAAAAATGGAAATAAAGTCCATGTTTACAGGGAGTTCGCCAGCACGTTCACGTCAGCCTTCCCGACCTTGTTTCACACGTAAAGTACAGATCAAATTTAACTCTCGTTAAATGCGAGGTAAATTAGAAAAAAAAAAAAAAAAACAAAAATTAAAAATAAATAAATATCATCTAGATCAGGCCCGGATTATCCGATTCCCATCAATGGGCTCGCGCGAATTCTGAACGATAAAGGAACTACCCTGGAAACCCGTGTCTCAGGTAATCTTCGCGAGATGGATTCCAAACTGACATGACCCCCCAGGGTGGTGGTGGTTTTCCGGGTGATATTCTTGAAGAGATACCGCATAAGTTAGAAGTCCCCTCAGATTCTTCTCTCCCGTCTGTCTAATATAGGTGTGCACATCCATACATCCCGAACCCCATCCTAAGTCACGAGCCGACTGTATATCTGCATCCGCGCTGCTGTTACCGAATATATGCATTTTAAAAAATAACAAAAAAAAAAAAATGTTTTAAAAAGTTCGGAAATAAAGTTTATGCTGACAGAAGTTTGTAAAATAAAAGTAAAAAGAGAAGTTTCTGTAATTTTACGCCGTTGGTGCGAAGTCTACTGCAGATTAGCATGAAAAGCCACTCAGGTAGATGCCCAGATCAGTTTCTGGAGAAGGAGGAGGAGCTGGGTCGCCCTTGATGCGCCAGGGGGTTGGTTCAGACTCGCTAAGAGATGTCGTGTTGCGACAGGAGGTGGAAATCCTTCATAACCGGCGGCTGGGACAAGTTCTGGCTGTAGCACGACCGCTGTCACCCTGAACGGATTGTATACGGTATGAGGGATATGTGAGCGGACAGACATTAACAAATAAGAGAATGAAATCAACTTTTCTTTTTTTTTGCTGTGAAATTCGTGAAATTTTCCACGATGCATAAAGATAGCGGGCCTGTTTCCAGGTAGCACGTGTAGGCTGGCATCATGTTTAACCCTTGAAGACGGAGCTGAAAGGTGATGACCATCGCTCATGAATTCTTCTCGATATAATCGCATCCCCCCCCCTGTTCGTAACCACAGTGTTTAACTTTTGGGGTGTTGTGGATGCAACGATTTCTTCCGGGTAAATTAATTTAAATAATATAATAATAATAATAATAATATATAATAATAATAATAATAATAATAATAATAATAATAATAATAATAATAATAATAATAATAATAATAATAATAATATAATAATAATAATAATAATAATAATAATAATAATAAATAATAATAATAATAATAATAATAATAATAATTAATAATAATAATAATAATAATAATAATAATAATAATAATAATAATAATAATAATAATAATAATAATAATAATAATAATAATAATAATAATAATAACAACAACAGTAACAAGGGCAGATATACAAGGCACAGAATCGACACGACTCCTATTCACAAACTCTCGGAATACAGACCAGAAACTATCCCCCATAAAGCAGAAATCTATCGCTACTCTCTTTATACATGAATTTGTTTATCTATACACACATTGATAAATTAAAGAGATAGAAGAAATATCTGAATGCATTTGTATTGATTTAACTAAGTACAAAGGTACCGACGATATTTAGAGGTACTCTCTTTCGCACCTCTTAGCCAAGCTGCTCAGCCGTTCATCTGTGACCACGCACCTGTCTGATCGCGATCTTCTTGTGTATAAATGTCACACCTGAACTGTTTGTTTCTCTATGTCAGGTAAAACGAACTATAAAGATACTTTTTTTTTTTAAAAAAAAGAAAAAAAAAGATTATTGCCAAAGGAATTTTTTAATAAAATTAGCGTATAACTTATTTATTTCTCCACGCCAAAAAAAGAAAGAAAGAATAAGAAGACAGAGAGGACGTGATGCAAAATTAGAATTATTCGTGTAATAAAAGGAACTTAATTAGAAATTAGAGGTATTTCTACAAACGTCACCGGTAGTTTCCATTCCTGTCATGATGTAGGAATATCTTACAAATAAATAGACTTTAAATATAATTTGGTACATAATTAGTTGGCAAGGTATTTTCTAATTAGTGCGCATATATATATATATATTTATATATTTTTCTGCATATCTGTTAACGTTTTGTCCACCGCCCGGTCAGAGATCTGCAGGACTTAGGACGATTCCGCATTTTTTATAACTTCAAAGTCTTGCAGTAAATTCCGTAGACTTAGATTCTAACTGTAGATAAAGTTTGCTAGCGTTACTATTTACTTATTATTATTATTATTAGATGATTTTATCCGCTGCCATAGAAGAGTTCCGTGACCGTTATGGTTACCTGAGATGATTCCTCACATCCAGCACCAGTGAATAATTAGCACATTCTTTTATTCGAAACAGAACCGTCTATTCGATTGCTTCCAAAGTCTGACACAGATTTTTTTTTTAAATTTATATTCTCCGCCATACCTGTCATAACGACTCATTAATTCTTTCGAGTACAAGGTCAATTATCAAATAACTAATTACGAAACAATACCAATAACTTTTTTAAATAGATAAATACGTGTAGGACGCATCTTTGTAAGATAGATTTGTTCGTCTCTGGGAATTTGAAATTTAAAAAAAAGATGCGATGCATTTTCCACCTTGGTCGTACATCAGAACAGGTAACAAGAGACTTCGAAGGCAGTTTTTAATAACTGTTAGTCGGGCTACCGGCCGACTACGCTAAGCTGGGGGAGGGAGAGGGGCTGGCGTTGGTCACTCGATAGTTAACCCTAGCCCGCCAGCGACACGCCGTTATATCGGCTTCTATTTTACAGGTTACTCCCACGATGTTTTTCACCCGATCGCTAACGACGTCGCCTATGGCGTGAAAAACTGTCGTGTATACAACATATCTATTAAAAAGGGCTAGACCCTAAAATGACTCCCTGAGAGAGAAAAAAGCAACAAAAAAAAAAATACGGAAGTAATTATACAACACCTCGGTAAGGACTCGTGAAGTCTCGTCACCACGGTATCAGTAGTAAGTAGCACGTGCCAGACGTTATAATGCTTCCTTGTTTCTTGCTGTTCCCAGACGACGGCTATTAGCGGCATTAACACGAATAATGGACCAGAAAATTAAGATTTAACATAATATAAAATAAATTAGCGATTTCGATGTCTTGTGTCCATCAGCGATCTAATAGTTTTCTTTCTTTTTTACCGGCTCCTTCCCGCGTGGATTTTCTCCGGTCACTACGGTTTTCCTGATGCTACTGCCAGCCAAAATAGTCTCTAGCTCCCCGCGCTTGCTCGTGCAATTCTCTTATGATAAGTCTGAACTCTCCCGATTCAACTCGTGGTATCGAAACCATTGCAACATTAGAGGAAACGAGACATTTTACATAGAATCGGACGAGATCGGCGTTCCGGACCAGTCAATTAAGGAAAATCTGACATCGTTTTCCCTTTAAAAAAGACTGCAGAATGAGAGATGGCAGCCGCCTCCATTGAGAGAAGTTGGGAGGATACTAAAACAAAATTTCTCGTTTCTTTTGACGAGGTGAATGCAAATTCCACGAGGGGAGTTTAATATTCTTGACACCCTTATCTAAGGGGCATCATTACTACAGAGTCAAATAATGGTTCTTTATCGGCATGCTGCGAAATTCGAAAAGAACGTGTGTATGTTTGTCCTGTGTGTGTGTGTGTGTGTGTGTGTGTTTGTGTGTGTGTGTATGTTGTCCTGTGTGTGTGTATGTGTGTGTGCTGTGTATGTTTGTCCTTGTGTGTGTGTGTGTTATGTTTGTATGGTGTATAGGTGTGCGTGTGTATATGTGTGTCCTGTGTGTGTATGTTTGTCCTTGTGTGTGTGTGTTATACGTGTGTATGTGTGTATAGGTGTGCGTGTGTGTATGTTTGTTCTAGTGTGTGCATATGTGTATGTGTGCCTGTGTGTATGTTTGTTCCTTGTGGTGTGTGTGTGTTATACGTGTGTATGGTGTATACGTGGCGTGTGTGTATGTTTGTCTAGTGTGTTATATGTGTATACGTGTGCCTGTGTGTATGTTTATACGTGTGTGTGTGTGTATGTTGTCCTTGTGTGTGTGTTGTATGCGTGTGTTATGTGTTGTATAGGTGTGCGTGTGTGTATGTTTGTCTGTGTGTGTATGTTTGTCCTTGTGTGTGTGTGTGTGTTATACGTGTGTATGTGTGTATACGCGTGCGTGTGTGTATGTTTGTCCTAGTGTGTGTATGTGTGTATACGCGTGCGTGTGTGTATGTTTGTCCTCGTGTGTTCAAGGTGTTTTCTAACGGTCCTCTCTGTGCGTCCGCTTTTCGAAATGTTGCCATCATTTATGAATCGTTTTCCGCCTACTTTTGCTTTATTAACCCTGGACCTTAGCAGTGGAACAGCTAAGCCTTCCTTCGGCGTTGATACAATGCGATAACGTGGAAACTAACTAACGCGGAGTAGCTGTTTACAGTGTTGATGTCTAAAACGATCGCATGTCTCTTTGTGTTCATTTGCGAGGCAGAAGCTGGTCGTGGGTGCGGGGGCCACAGCTGTAGATGAATCTGTCTGTTAGTCGTATAGTTCTGTGTGTGTGTGTGTGGTGTGTGTGTGAGAGAGTACCTGGTAGTGTGTTCATAACTAACAAGGGTCAAGTGTGGTGGCTTAGCGAGATACTGACACCACTCTTCGCGTACCATATTAGTGAGTGTATTACGCCAGTGTATATCCCCCCCCGATACTGATCCCATTACTTCCCGTATACTCCGATGCTGGCCGTATCAACTTTTGTTTGATGTATTAGGGAAATTATTATCTTCCCGTATATTGTGAGATACAGATGCTGAAATTATCGCTCATCATGATAGTAACTGTACCGACCCCACTGGAAGCGATAATAAACTACTGAAATCCTTAAGCCGTTTATACGTCGCACCGACTTCATAATTCTTGATTGCTACATCCCAGCACCTCTCTGTATTCCATATGACAAAGTGATGCTATATAATTCGGGTTTCATTTTTAAAAAGCTTTGGGTGCGGTACATTGGCAAGAATTCAGGATTTTCTTTTAGGTCTCCGATATGGTCCGGGACAGATTCCCGTCCTAGAACATTCACGCGGCAGGTGCCGGTCAGGAGCGCCCCCTCCCGAACAAACTACTCG
>JACATO010000286.1:5000-30000 GCA_018389105.1 Nautilus pompilius | reverse complement strand
CAACCGTCCGTTTTGCCAGGTAACTGGTGCTTGAGCAGTCAATTGATTCTCTGTGGCGAGACACCTACTCTCACCTTCGCTGACCCAGCCACCGTACGGCAAACATAAACGTAAATAATTAAGTTAGCGTGTCACTTCAAAGGAAGCAGATATGAACGGTTGCAGGTGTGTTGACAAGAAGACAAGACTGAAGCCTCGAATTATTTATTTATCGTTCTTTCTTGTATGTATCGTCTATTACTGTGGATTGGAAATTCAACCCTGTCCCGCAGTCAACCAATATTAAATCGTCTGATGCGAGTACGTTCTGATGTAACATACTTCAGGATGTAAACTGTTTATGTACTAAATCTCCAGGCCTCCTCTACGGAAGATGCAGGTATATAACGTTCTCCAAAGAAAGGCAAAAATTCTTGCCGTTTTCTTCTTTCTTCAGAACCTGTTACCTGTAGAGTAGGTCAAGGTGTGGTTGGTTTGTTGCAGAACTCAGAGCGGACTTTTTTCTCCCCCCCTTCCTACTGGATCGTTTTACCTGTAGAATGTAAACTTATACACTGCACACCTGTATTAGACAAGGGCTTTGTCTGCTCGATAATAAGCACGTCAAACCGTATTAGTGGCTTATCGCACATACAGAAAACCGTCGACAAAAAGCCACTTGAGTTATATATAAGCTGGAAATGCCTTTTCCCTAAGTACTCAAGAAATCGACCAAAAATACGGGCCTCCTTTTTCTACACCAAAACAAAAACAAATTCTGCCGTTGTGACCACAATATTGGTTTAGGCTTATCCCTTAATCTCTCACATGCGTAATATCTCTATACCGTTGTTATACGGTTTCTTTCCACCGAGTTCTGCCGGTGTAGCGACCCAACACACTTCTCTACTCAGTGGGCGGGCGAGTCGGCTTTCCTCGAACAGTTAACTACACCCACAGACCCCCCTTCTCCGTGTTTCATTATTGGCACCCGAAACTCGTCTTAGAACATTTCTCGCCCACATTCGCCCTCCCTGAAGGCCTGGCGAGAACTTTCCAGCTACAGCCGCAGTTATGTGTACTCGTATGCTTCCTGCAGCGCAGTATGGAAGGGAGGCGCCAAATTAAATATTCTGGCATGAGCGCTTCGAAGACCGCAGTTCTTTGTTTCAGACCGCAGTTCTTTGTTTCAGACAGCAGTTCTTTGTTTCAGACCGCAGTTCTTTGTTTCAGACCGCAGTTCGTTGTTTCAGACCGCAGTTCTTTGTTTCAGACCGCAGTTCTTTGTTTCAGACCGCAGTTCTTTGTTTCAGACCGCAGTTCTTTGTTTCAGACCGCAGTTCTTTGTTTCAGACCGCAGTTCTTTGTTTCAGACCGCAGTTCTTTCTTTCAGACAGCAGTTCTTTGTTTCAGACCGCAGTTCTTTGCGCTGGGGGGAGGGAATAAAAGATTTCGGACACAAAGCCCTGCACGATTCCGTAGATCGCGCGGTCGGGCCCAAGCCGCCATTTTTAACTTTATGCTTATCCGAACCTACGCTGATGTAGGCTAAAGATGGAATTGCAGCGCAGAAGAAAGTGCGTTGGGGACAAACCTCTACACGGCAATCAGCGCCACCTTCTTTAATTTTCTAAGAATTTCGTGACAACCAGGTTGTGTTTAAATCGCTTAGCATCGGCGTCATTACGTCTACTCTCGATAAAATGGAGTCTGGCATGTATTTGTTAGCTGAGGGAAATCATCTGTGACATACAATGAAAACAGGCCCCATAGTAATAACCATCTTCTGCGTGGTACTTTATTAACCTCAAAGTTTTGTGAAAATGGAATTTCAGATTTTTGTAGCGTACAAGTGTTGTTATTACTATTATTTTTATTTTTATTTTAAATTAAATAATATATCGAGATGTATTTAATTAAAGCTCTTTTATGGTTGGTAACAGAGTTATCTCTCTTTTTTAAAAAAAAAATTTACGGTTTAGATGTCAGTTGCTTCTTCCCTCCCTTTATGATACGACAGTAAATAAACAGATGATCATCTCTGTCTTGTTATACGTAAACTAACTGAGAAAACCTACTAAATAGCTTTGTTTTGTTCTTCGGCATATGTATTTAAATATCGCGTTAATATAGTTCAGACTGCAACTGCTGAATACATTTAATATACATGTACATATACGAGGTTCATTCATCGTTAACTTTCACTTGCTGTTCTAGATAATCGTAGTAGAAACAGTAACGGATTTTGCCGAATGCTAGTGGCGACATCTGGAAAACTTTTGGGCAGCAGATCGTCGAGGCTGCGCAAAGCACTCTGGGTGTTTCCAACATGGCGGCGGACAGTATGTCATGTGCTGTGGAAACCCTGCTGTGCACTGAAGTTTCCAGTGAAGGAAACTGTCAGACCGACTTAAATTCACAGGAATATGCAGCTGTACGTGTCGCCCCTGGCACAAGCCCGCCAGAGAGACGGGCGAAGGGTTAATGATTGGGATGGTAAACTCTTTCGCGTGGGAGAAAGGGCTTGTGACTCCCACGGACATTGCCAGTGCCGAACGGCTGATTTTGGACAGTGGCCGACAGTGTATCGTGCGAGGGAGGGACTCTGGCGTCGTCGCCGCCAGAGGGGAGCGAGCGACGTCTGGAGCAGCTGTGACGCGTTGCGCCCCTACCGGTAAACAGATGATCACGTGGGGTTGGGGAGATCCCTTGAAGGACGTGAAAAATGGCACAAGTACACATCGAACGCCCCTCGCATGTTAAACGCGTTCAGATTCCACTCTTTATTCCGTGAAAAAACAGATTGATCCAGAAATATGGAAATGGGAATTGTCTGATTGGGCGGTTTGCTGTATTTTACAAAAATAGTTTTGAAATATAGGGCCCCCTGTACTTGGTTTTCTCACGTTGGACTGTTTCTAGCAAGAACCCGGAAACTAATCCCTACAGACAAGACTGGCTAGGCGATTTTGAGGGTAGCCTCCCCGCCTAGGAAGGTTTTGGCCGCGAGGGCTACGGTCCGCCTGTATATGAACCTCTACGGGGCCAACAGCCACGTTGCGAGGCGCAGATAACCCAGGGGCTTCTCTGCTCTCTATTTATCCCCACCTTCTTGTCGAGATGGACTGCAGCCATGAGACAGGCATTAATCTGGGGCGGAGTGAAAATAAAATGGCGGCTTGGGCACTATTGATCCTGCAGGTGACGGTCTGTACACTGGAACAATGATAAATTTCCCTCTAATCGCAGATTTAGCGCTCCTTATTGGATTTTCTCCCCTTGGAGTATTAATAATGTCAACAGAGGTCAGCTGGACTCGTCCCAGGCGCCATTAGGCTAAATATCAAAGCATATTTTGATAGTTCGTCATTTCCTTTCTCCTCTAGGAAAATTCTGGTCAATATTTGAGTGTCGTAGATGCTCTTGTCTTAGTTGACTTTATTCCAGAAGCATTTCGTAAGTGCGCGCCTTGAAAGAGAAGTGTTTTCTGCTTATATGAAGGTTAATTTTCTGCTTTGTGCGGCTACTCAGCAACTATGAGAAACAAGGAAATGTTTTGTTGCCGAAGAGCTCTTTTTACAAAGCATATTTATCTTCATCGAGCGACATACAGAGATAACAGAGTCGTTTTTTTTACGTGATATATGCTATTTCTAACATCTAACGCACTGTAAAATCCCCACGTAAGAGTAGATCTTTTTAGGGAAACAGCAAAGAAGACGGTTTTCGCAGTGACGCCATCATCGTAGCCTGGCGGCATTCCTGAATAGTATACTTAGATACTGGCAGCATCCTCAAAGGGGAATAACTCTGATTGTCTCACTTTTTTTAGTTAGCCGGAGAGGATTAACCGCTACGTTTCCTCCCCGATTTACCATTGCCAGTGGTGATATTTCCGATCTCAAAGTCATCTTCTTGGTGGATTTGGCAGATCGAGACGTTTTACCCCAAAAAGTGGCTCTGACGTCCGCCATGTACTACTTTTGTAAGCGGATGCTCCTTGCAAAATGGGGTAGTCCATTAGAGAAGCACGTGCTTTTAAATATATAGAAAATTAGAACGTTTCTACGGGTTTTAAAGCCACTGATAATTTCACCCCCCCCGTGAGATCTTAATTTACTCGTCTAAATGATAAACTGAGACTAGTTTTTTAAATAATATTCCACGAAACTCCTCCCCCCTCTTTAACGGGAGAACTCCATACCTGTGCGAAGGTATTTAAAGTGTAACCAAACATAGGTTTCATAAAATGACACAAATATTTGCTTGTTTGTTGTTGTTTCCACCCCCCTGCTGCAATTCCGGTTAATCGTTTCCGGTTTCCTAATGGCTCCAGTCGTAGTCAAGGCGACTGACATCTTCCAGGCGGAAAAAGACGACAAAGAAGAGCCTCCAGATTTACGGCAGGTGGAAGCTTTGTCTTAAGCGCATGGCAACAGTATGCCCGACATCGCTATTATGAGGAACGGTAATAAGCGGTCACAGGGTTTCCGATTAATTAAAAAAAACACAAACTGTAGAATAATTACTAACAATTATGCTTTGTATGCCATCTCTGTAATTATTAGCGCGGTACTGTCTCTACTCCGATAGACATTTTAATTGCAATTAAGTGGAATATTGTTTCACGTTTACCACGAACTTTTACGGCATACTGACATTAGTTGGCCCCTCACCCAACACACCGCCCAATTTGCTCCGCACTATTAACGTCTAAACTTCATCACATCGAGAGGGTATCTACCGTCCCTTCTTTGTCTTGGAACTTGCCTCACGAAGTTGGATGAATGAATGCTTCGGTTCTTTATCATATTTCCTGGTGAAATTTGCACCCGTATGTCAACCACCAGATTATTTGCACCGATGGACATGTAGTTTTAAGGGGCGCTCTGTGATTTTCCGGTAGAACAACTGTACGTCTATAGCGCGCAGAATTGTACGTGTATAGCGCGCGGAAGTGTACGTGTATAGCGCGCATGTTGATCTATTGTGAGGTTGCGCAAATTTTCACGGAAACCACTCTTAATTCTCTCCGCAGACGAAGAGAACAAAGAGGTCCCCGATGACAAGAACGGGATAGCCGTCGTCTCTGATGCGCAGAGACAGAAACAGTCGCAGGTGTCCGAAACTCTCAAGTGGTAAGTTACCTGACCGGCCGGGGTCTTGTGTACGCAACTTTGATGCTTAAAGGCGAACCATAGGACCTCCGTCTCCTCCCACACAAAAAAGAGATCTGTCACCCAACCGTATCCAAAAGATAAAGCCATTTGCATATCACGGGGGGGGGGAATGGTAGCATCTCGCACGTGTTCGCGTGTCCCCGTCTGCCACGGTGAAGCCTTCGCGACCTTGTAAGGCCGAACCCGCATCATGGGGTTAGGGAGGATGGATGGATCGATCGACGAGTGGAGAGTTTCGGTCACCGCTCACGTCACTCCACCCGGATCATCCTCTTCCAGCGTCACTCGAAACATTAGCTACTCGACTACAGCTTCTTTGTTGTCGACGACACGCATCAATAAAAGGACCACTCGAGCGGGAGATCCGTCTCTCTCTCTCCCTCCTCCCCCGCCATCTTTGTGTGATTTTAAAGTAATCAAGAAGGTGATTTCGGGACCCGGACTCTCTCGGGCTAATGCATTGGCCGGGGCCTCTCCGGGGATCGCGATGGAATGGCTGCCGACGAGATTAGGGCCGGGAGAAGGAGAGACCGGCCGACGCGATATCAGCTCCCCGTAGGGAAAGACACGGGTTTTCAATTAACACTCCGATAAGAGCCGTCCCCGGACAAGGCTGAAGTGGCTCGAGAACCAGGTGGCGATAAGAGACCGAGCCAGGTAGAACCCGCACTTCTGAGCTAAACGATCGTTGTTCCCGCAACCCGTTCGGCAAAACCACGAAAGATCTAACTGGATTAAACTACTTTCCCGGTAACCATTCAGCTGTGTAAGTTAAATAGGTTATCGAACTGCCTCAACTCCAATCCGAAAATAACAACTTCCACGGCACGTTCAGTACGGCCACGCCTATATAGTCTTGCGAAAGATGGTCAACAAAGAGCCGATCATCCAGGTGAAACTTTGACGAAATGATGCCAGCAGAAGCGAGAGAGCTTTCCCTTTAATCCTACGAGCTAAGCAGACGTCCAACCGTAGCAGTTGGCCTGTTTAAGCTCCGCCTAACACCGAGGCGGATTTTCGTGTCAACTGTTAATCCATCTTTATCCAACTTCCTCCCTTCCTTCTTCCTGCCTTGAGTATAAGAATACAGTGCAACGACAAACACTTCTTCTGGTCTGAATTTCCACAACCGATGCGGAGTACTTAGAGAACCCTACCGCCTGCTCTTTAAATTCTCTATTCCCATTACGACGGTTTTCACTTTCGATATCCTCTCTTTTCTAAAAAGTCCCATATGAATGTATCTACGAACGGTGTTAGGCTAGGAACATTCAGATGAAATCCGGGAGCCGGACACCAGTGAACCGACGCTATTTTGGCCGGTTTCATCTGAACGTCTCTAGTGACAAAGACCAATGTGCCAAACACAGAGGAGTGTTCGGCTCAGCAAAGGTGAGATACTGAAGTGGCGTCTAATTATATGCATGTGTACCTCTCTCTTTTAAAGATGAATAGACTTGCCTGTTTTATTTTGTTTCCAGGCTGACTGAGAACTATGAGAGAGCCGATGGAGTGTGTCTTCCTAGGTGTGTCCTTTACTCTCATTACCTGGATTTTTGCAAAAAGATGAAGTTCACACCAGCCGGTGCAGCCACCTTTGGGAAGGTGTAAACCGTTTATTGATTTACCTGTTCGTTTTTGTTTTCGGAAATGCTAAATTTTAATTTCTTTAAAGTACTTTTACCAGCATTAGCGGCATACATACCTGTGTCGACACGCCTCAGGGAGATATCGACTGCATTTAGGCGAGAGGCCCGAAGTAGCCCTACCTCGACACAATTCTCACGTCTGTGATCACGCAAAAAATTCTTAATAACATTTATTAAAAAAAAAATTAAGACAAAATCATAGAACTTCCCCTATTTAAAGTTCGCTACTTTTCATTACGTGAACCGTGTTTAATAAATTGTTCTTCTTATCACTTTTTCAGATTATCAGACAAAAATTTCCCAAATTAACAACAAGACGACTGGGAACGCGAGGCCAGTCAAAGTAAGCCTTTACAAGATACAAATTTTAGCCGAGACTAACCGTGGGCCCCAAACAATGGAAGATTCAACATTTCTATATAAACATTTTGTTAGTGCACTTTTGTTTGTTAGTGTATTAACTCTAGAAAATCCATAACTTTTATAATAACGTAATCAGAATGGACATTATGATAGACAGATTGTTTAAGTAGTAGGTTCCCAATTATGGTCGAAAGTGCGCGTTTTTAAAAAGGAAATATTACAAAGATCTCGATATTAGAATTTCGAAGAAGAAAAGCTAGAATTTATACAGTAAATACATCACTTAACCGAATATTATTCACATCACATAAAAATTACTTGTTTTGTTTGTTTTTATTTTTAAATATAAAGTCAAAAACTGGATGCTTTTAAAATGTAATTTCTCTGACCACAGAAAGGCGAATGACATAAAGTTTCTAGATACTAGTAATTGACTATGTTGTGGATTGTATCAGAAGGAGGTAAAACGGAAGTCATGGATTCTTCCTTATCGCCGCTTACTGGTCACGTGATGCGACCTAACCAGGAACGGAGTGGCTCCGGAACTCGGTTGGCTATTTTGAGCGGTGCATCGTGGGCAACATGGAAGTTTGGGAAAACGATGACAAGTCGCCATCAAAATGGCGTCTGCGGTCAGACGTCGTAGCATTCGGCGCCAAATGTTCGTCATTTTTAAAAGGAAAACAGAGGTAAAGACGAAACGGTTCCGCACAGACTCGAGCGGGAAGCAATCGATCAAAATTATTATTATTTATTTTTTTTTCTCCCCAAAATGATTCTTATCAGTGCTGTTTTGCCTCTACTCTGTCATGATGATAAGACAGCATGGAAATACGCCATCCGACACTCACCTGGCTGATAATAATTACCTTTAGAAGATGTGCAAAACACTTCTCTCCTCCGATCAGTTACAAAGAAATGGGTTTTAATTGCATATACTAATGAAGAGTTTCATAGTTTTTTTTTATAAAAAAAAATATTTCTTTTGTTTCAAATATGTGAATCAGCCGGAATTTACCAAATAATATCTGTTTATGTATAAAACAGGTATAAAATTTTGATAAATGAATATAATAAATATATTATTTTTGAAAATACCATAAATACCGTGGTGATTTTAACAATTACATCACATTACTCGCACTAAACGTTGTCTTATATTAAATTATATCTTATAATAGAAATGTACAAAAATTATAACTCAATCGTAAATTAAAATGGATTAGTATATAAGAAACAAGGAAGGAAGTCATTTTGTGATTGCGTTAGCACAACTGTGACGTCAAAACGACTGAGTGCACTCCGCTGGCAGTGACTGATATGGCTTGGATATCCTAGCACTGTTGCAAGCTCTTCTCTCAAACTGAACTCATTAAATACAAAACAAAATATGCTTTTGTGATTTCTGGTCATTGCTGCTAACCAAGGAAATAAAGCCCTGACACTGCTGCTTTTTAGATGATATATTTAGGTGATATATTTACTAGAATGAAACTCAACTCTATTTTACGTACTGGTATGAGGATGTTGTTTTTTTTTTTAATTGTATATTTAGATGTTAGCTTTACGATAGAAGAAAGATAACTCTCACCATTTTATTAGCCAAAGAGAATCGATCTCATTACTGATTCTAGATAATTGGTTATTTCTTACTAATTATGCATGGAATGCAGTGCAAGTGGTTACCTTTCATTAAGTTGTAATAATCATGCTAATTTTTCATTACGATTAAGCACACAATAAGTTGTCTCGAGGAAGCAAAAAGAAAAAAAAAAGTTTGTTATTGTATCAGAGTTGTCCCCCCCTTCCTTAGAATCTGTTAATTTCTTCAACTTAAAATCTAGGGGTTTTTTTTTTAAATATCGGCTACAAATCCATACCTAAAACTTGATTTAGTACTCATTTCATTTTCGTTTGTCTGTTTCAGGTACCACTACTACGGGATTGGAATTAAAGAATCGTCTATTTATTATCATTCTGTTTATTCGGGAAAAGGCTTAACAAGGTAACTAACTGGTGATTTTAGTACTACTCTTCGACACCAGGGCCGCGTTGTGAACGCACGCCGGTGCCCGGAAGCACTTCACTCTAAAACTGGTGTCCAAGCGCAGTTTTAAAAGTAACCGTGTATTTCTCCTTACTGTCACACTAAGAGTTAAACATCACCGAAGGAAAGTAACAAAGCCGCATTTTTTCTGAGATGCAATAACTAAATAAAACAACTGACTTAGTTACATGCAGCAAGGACAATAAAAAAGAAAATGGGTTTTGCTAGCTGACCTTCAATCAGACCTATAAATATCGCATTTAAGTTCGAATGCAGTTTTAAGTTTAGTTATTACGAGGAGATAGAAAGCCGCGAACAAAAGATACTTACTTTTTAGCCAGTTTGTAATTGTGATCTTTAGCACTGGTAGATGTAGATAGCGTGATTTACCTGAAGGCGTTTTGGTAAAGAAAACCATGGAATTCTGTTCAGTTGATTGCATTCTTTTGATAGGCGAATTGATATAATGGTTTTCTCTAGGAAATATGCTATTCTTTTAATATTATTAATTCATTCATTTATTCACTTTTTTAAAGATTTTCTGGAATCAAGATTAAAACAGAGGTAAGATCAACTTTATTGTTCGTATCTTTATTTTCATTATATATTTAGAAAGCTATGTCTCTTCTTCTTCTTCTTTCTTCTTCTTCTTCTTCTTCTTATTATTATTATTATTATTATTATTATTATTATTATTATTATTATTATTATTATTTATTATTATTATAAGAAGAAGAAGAACAGAATTCTCAGATGAAGTGACAAACCTAAAATTAATTCTTTTTCTAAGCAAAGTTATCTCCCTTGATTAAAGCCCGACAGTTTATTACATAATTCACACCTGTCACTTACTTTTAGATGCCGTGTAATTATCCAAAAACAACAACAAACAAGCAACAACCCGCCTTGTACTTATCACTCGTTCTATACAGATACATAAGTGCGGATGTTTTATCCAAGTCCTGCGACAACTGGGCATTTTCTTGACTTCTGTGGTGCTGCATTGTGGGAACGTTCCTGTCATGTGAATTACAGGAGCATGGAGATTACTTTGAAATTCGATCTACCGCTGGCTCCGGAAGTAACAGGAAACCATATTGACTACAAAGCGCTTGAACCCTGACCTGACGTCAGTAAGCATCACATCCTCGCCGTGGGGTTGGAGAAAGGATCCGAGTTGTCTTTCCTTTAACGTCTGATCTGACGAACATCTGGAAGTCCAACTCGCTCAGCAACAGCAGAGTTGGAGGGGGGAGGAAATAGCTCGTTCGATCGTAAACGGCCATCGACTCTGGCAGTTGTACACCCTGACCCCATCAAACCCCCAACTATCGGTGTAATTAACGCTGCATTCACTATTTCAGAGACCCAGATTTCGTCACCCATCGTTATGAAGATCCAAAGCATCCGCCCAGTGGTCTCAGGCAGGATAAAAGGCGGCAGGGAAATTATTTACTTAGTTTTTAAATGCAAGTCCCTTGTCTCTAGCCTCGCGGCCAGCCTACATCTCCACCCCCATCCCGCCCCTGCGCCTGTCCGCCCCACGGTGCGGGTGGTGGGCGAGGCCTCGTGTACCGACGACGAGAGCGATAAAGATGCTCAGATCTGTTCCTGCCGGCGGGGAAAGAAACCACTGGATCGGCACGAGATCTACCGGCCCCTGCCCCCAACGCACTCCCACTGAGACGAGCAGGAAGGAAATTAAAAAAAAAAAAGAAAAATAGAAGGAAAAGAAAAGTGATTTTAAAACAGTATTGGTGAGGGACAAAGAATAACTTGCCCGTGTTTAAAGCTGCATGGTCTCGTTTAAACCTGCGCACGGTCTCGTTTTGACCTGTCCCCGTGTTTAAAGCTGCACGGTCTCGTTTTGACCTGCGCACGGTCTCGTTTTGACCTGTCCCCGTGTTTAAAGCTGCACGGTCTCGTTTTGACCTGCCTCCGTGTTTAAAGCTGCACGGTCTCGTTTTGACCTGCCTCCGTGTTTAAAGCTGCACGGTCTCGTTTTGACCTGCCTCCGTGTTTTAAAGCTGCACGGTCTCGTTTTGACCTGCCTCCGTGTTTAAAGCTGCACGGTCTCGTTTTGACCTGCCCCCCGTGTTTAAAGCTGCACGGTCTCGTTTCGACCTGCGCACGGTCTCGTTTTGACCTGCCTCCGTGTTTAAAGCTGCACGGTCTCGTTTTGACCTGCCTCCGTGTTTAAAGCTGCACGGTCCCGTTTTGACCTGCCTCCGTGTTTAAAGCTGCTCGATCTCGTTTTGACCTGCCCCCCGTGTTTAAAGCTGCACGGTCTCGTTTCGACCTGTCGGGCATTTATAACTCCATATTTTCGCTCTGGACTGACGTGTATTATAAACTGTACTGTGTCGTTTTGATCTGACGCTCCTCTTAAAGTTTTACGATAATCATTTGGAACTTCGGCTATGTGAAAAAAAAAAAGCCACCTTCCTCGTCTCGTAAGTTCACGAAAACAATCTGACAAGGCAAAAAAAAAAAAAAAGAAAAAGGAAAGACGGTAATTTTCTTTAAAATTCGCTCAAAGAAGCCCATTGTGGGCATTTACGCATAGTTTCTCAGCGGTGATGAGTCTGACAGTTCGGGAGGCACAAAGGATAAAGGAAGGAAACAAAAGGAAAGAGAGCGTAGGAGAGCTCGAGAGGAGAGAGCGCTCTCTCTCTCTCTCTCTCTCTCTAGAGCTCTCTCGCGAGGATCGAGACTCTCCATCTCGGAGAAAAGAGAGAGAGCTAGCTCTCTCTCGAGCTCCATCTCCATCTCTCGAGAGAAAGGCTCCAAGGAAAGATCTCTCGATCGAGAGAAGAGAGAGAGAGAGAGAAAGAGGAGAAGGATCTCGAGCTCTCTCAGAGAGCTAGAGTAGACTCTCGGGTAGAGAGCTCTCTCTGGAGGGAAGGGACAGAAGAAGATAAGCTCGCTCGAGCTCTCTCTCTCGAGGATCGCTAGATAGAGAGAGAGCGCGAGAGCTCAGCTCCAGAAACAGCTCGAGCAAAATCGAGCGCTCTCGAGACAGCGCAAGATCGAGAGGGAAACTAGCAATCGCAAAGCGCTAGCGGAGCCATCTCTATAGAGCTCTCTCCAATAGATAGGCTATCCATCTCATATCTACCCCATCTCTCTCCCACCATCTCTCTCCATCTCTCTCATCTCTCTCGCTCTCTCTCTCACTCTCTCTCTCTCTCTCTCTCTCTCTCTCTCTCTCCATCTCTCTCTCTCTCTCTCTCTCTCTCTCTCTCTCTCTCTCTCTCCTCTCTCTCTCTCTCTCTCTCCTTTAATCTTGGAAAGGTTATGAAATTATTTGTCAAAAACAGCTCTTCTATCTGTTTTCTTTAACTTTAACATTAGGTGTCCGTTATTATAAGTAACTTGAGTTTTAGAGAAATTAACTTGTCCCCTTTCTCCAAGGGTTTTTCAGATAACTGATTCTAGAAACGTTGACGGGGTGAAAGTCGCTATCTTCGGCCGTTGATATCCATGTGTATACCCACTTGGCCCCCATTTGTCCATCGTTCTCTGCCCCGTTACTAGAAGGGCTCAAGGTTATGCTGAAAGCTGTTGAAGAGCTTTCTTTTCCATTTTCTAGACCTCGATTAAGATTTAAAACACCACAAGAAAGTAATCTGTGCCTTGTTCTTTTTTGTGTGTGTGACAGGTATTAAAATATATGAAAACGGCTACAAAATATTTTAGATTTTTGCTTGAAATACGAGGGTGAAAAATGTTTTTAATGTTTTATACGGCTAAATAAGTTAGCATATTTGGAGTAAAATCAGGTTCTCGGTCCTTCTTTTCGCTCTTTGGATTGTGGTGGCAGTTATTAGACCAATTAGGGGTGAGCCATCTCCTGTTCACAATAAGACAATGCTTGCAATGACATCGTAGGCTGAGGAAAAAGTTTTATGACTTCTAACAGATGAAGCCCCAAGTAAAAAAACACAAAAACAACGAGGAAGTGCTTATTTCAGAGCTAATAAGACTGACCTACAGTAGTTAAACTTCATTAGTTAGGCCTCTTTTAGAGAATGAGGTTCAGACCTGAAGACGACGATGGGAATCTTGCGAAAGGCTTAAAGATGATTCACTAGGTTTATTAGTAATCAATACAGTTTCAGATGAAGAAAGACAAAGAAGCTTCCGGCTGCTCGGCCTGGCCTAAAAGTGACTTTCGACAGGATTGAGGCAGATGACAGAGCTTTCGCAAGCTGTTGCCGCTGACGACTTCCACCGAAGCGTTGTCCCTTGGTACGGGCGCCATCTTGCACTGTGAGGCATCGATTAAAAATCAACTCCGGGGGGGGGAAGCAACGGAAATACTTGACGCGGTCTTTCACCTATCCGGTACGTTCCTGCCTCGCCCCCTGGCTACACGATCTTCGCCCCTGCTATGTGACACGCACGCGTAATTTTAACCCTATCCCAACCGGCAGGATTCTTTTGCCCAGTAGAACTCACGCGGCGAACAGTTTATTTCACAGACCAGGTGTTTCTCGGCCTTCGGTCTTGGGATTCATTCACAAGTACGTCCTCAACGACCAGCCAACTAACCAAAGACACTTCCACTAACCCCATCAAAATCTGCGTCCTATTCTCGAATAAACCCTGTGCGAAGATACTTATCAGTCTGAAAATAAGCGATAGAAGCAACCCCATCGTTAGCATGCACTGGATAGTCTTTTTATTGTAAGGGTAAGCCATTTTTACCTTTACACACACATTTTATGAAGGCATCACTGCTAGCTACATAAATTGCAGTTATTTATCTATTAGACTAAAGAAAGAAATTTTAAAAGAAGGAAAAATATCTCGTATTGAACAGATATATTAGGCGATAGAACAGAAACGTAAAATCTACAGTTTTTAGGGAAAACGATGAGAAAGTTGTTTTTTTTATATATATAACTAATCGCTACGTTGACACAATCTGAAATATTAGCGAAAGCCCAGTGGCATATTGTAGTTACCTTTAATGAATGGCGTAATAATGACTCGTTTACGGTTCTACTTGGTTCTCTATTGACTTTAAAACGTTCAGGGGGAGACAACCTAAGTCCTCAAAATACTCTTTACTTTTCCTCTTCTCGTATGATGCCGCGAGATCTAGGAAACATCTTAAACGAATGATGTAAAATTGATGTGATCTTATCTATTTCGCTGTAGTGAAAGACTGGATACGAGAAAAATCTCAAGATGCAAAGTACATAAAAACCCAAACTTCTCCACACAAAAAAAAGGTATATTAATAAATAAATTTTTAAAAAAGGGGCTTTTTAGCTCGTGTCGTGTGATAGCATATTTTGGAAGAACGATGTCTCTGGACTCACGGATTTACGACCACTGATAATCATGTTTGTTCATGTTTTTGAACGGCAGGGTTCTAACCGGAAATACTCACTCAGTTCAAAGACCGGAACCCTCTTACCAGATTTTCCGGACGCCAGTAATCTGATCCTGCCAATTGCAGTTGAGAAAACCAAGGTAAAAAACAAATCAAAATAGCAAACACACAAATGCTTAGAGCGGGGGATAGAAAAGTGAAACTATATCTTATAGTAATTAAGGCAGTTTTTCAATATAACTTTAAAAAATCAAACATTTATTCATTTAGAAAGGTGAGAAAATATCAACGATTGGTTATCCATTGAATTTATAATTGTTATTATTAATAAATATTAATGCCAAAAGGTAAGTAAACAATTGACGGATGGCTAGCCATTGCATCAATAATTATAATTAATATTAACTGTTAATGTTACTACCAGTAAAACTGTCGATCGAATTATATAGATTTATTTTGATTTTTAGGAGCACTTTCTATTTTTATTTCATTCCATCTCTTTTGTTTGAACGGAGTTGACATCATATTAACACCTGTAGCTACCTTTGTTGACAGTCTCGGCTTGAAGAGGCGTCGCTTCAACACATCACGTGACCTTGTCTTGATGGTACTATACGTATTTTTTTTCTTTTTTTCTGAGCCAGGATACCTTTAATTATTTAACAACTCATCATCTCCTTTCGCTTTTCGCTCTCTTTCAACAATGGTCACGATGTGTGTGTGTGCATAAACGAGACCTGGTCTGACGGATTTCAAACTTTGCCAAAATAGTATAATCCGCTGAGATACACGGTTTTGTGTTCCTACAATACAATAGCGCGGCCGCCATATTGCTGGCGCTAAGCCAGCTGACAACACAGAAACAGTCGGTTAAGAGAATTTCCAGGTGGGTTTTCTTGAGCGGTTAACCATCTGTAGAAAGACGAAAAGTTACTTTCGCTGTTTGATGACATCTTGAGAAATGCCAGAATGTTTCGAGGGCGTGGTATTGGGAGACGGCTGCTCGAGCCAGTCCGCGTTGTGACGACGCGAGGAAGTAGCAGTCTTCTATCTTAAGCTCCGCCAGTTCGCTGTGATTGAAAATGGCTGCCCCTTTACCCGGCCGAAGCGCACGTAGAAGTCTCGCCGCTGCTCAGCTGTTCCATTTTGCGCATTCAGATCTTAGAGCAGCAGGAATGTATTGTGTTGGGGTAGGGTGGGGTGGTGGTGGTGGTTAAATTGGGAAACTCTCGATACACCTGACAGCAACAACAAAAAAAGCAGCGCTTTTTATGTCATTAGCTTTTTGTTGTTTCTTTCTTTTTTTTTCCTCACTCGCGAACAAAATGTGTTAAACCCCTATGGCGTTGACACCTCGCGGTCAGGTCCCGAACGGGGCCGTCTGGTGGTTCCGCCTGATTAATTACCCAAGAGGGCGGAGCGCACCTCGTGGAAGGCTGACTTACAACTGGTTTCCAATAATCGCTCAGGCTCTGTTTCTTCTTCTGTCCCCTCCCCAGGTAAACACTTTTATCTTGATGTATCGCACCCACTGCCAGCGGATTCTGGACACTGTCATCAGCGCCAACTTTGATGAGGTAAGCGGCATTTGCAACCCTTTCCATTCCAAAAAAAGAGAGACGCGAAACTAATTCGAGATAGCTCGACAACAGATTTTCTTTCTTCTTCCTCTTTCTGGCTAAAAATGTCCAACGAACGGTGAAGACTTCGAACTCAGCTCGTCGACGTTGGCACTCCAGTAGTTGAAGCGGCCGAGCTACCGCACCGCTCAGCTTAGGCTGGTAAAAGGGTTAAAGTTATCACTATTGTCACGGCTACATTGGAAGTCTGCTTCTTAGATAAGCAGCGATCTCGTGTTAGGAAGACTGGCACAGCGCACTCGATATAGCACCGCTTTTGAAATAACGAATCTTCAGATAGTTCCCCGAGCACCGTCGTCCTGCAGGATAGAAGCTAAAAGACTTGTGGGTGGGAGAAGACCATTCGAAAACATGCTCCACAGCCTTTAATATCTTGTGGTCCGTTTTTTTGCCAAAGATGAGAATAATATTTTTAGAGATATTTTTTATCATTTGCGTCATCTCGTTGACTCGGAGATGGAGAAAAAAAAAGACATTCTGCTATACGAGTGCTAAAATAACACATTTCTCACCTAATAGGAGAGTCTTATTGATCTGGCAAATCAATACATAACAGACTTCCGGCATCAACAGTCCCATCTAAATCCACCTGTTTGTTCTTTTGTTGTTGTTTTTTATTGCCCGAAAGGAATTCGGATATTTCGATAACTGCGGTCGTCTAAACATTTTCTCCATAACCGAAACCATACCGTCTAAAAATCATCCCAGGAAACCATCTCTGAACGTTCATCTAAAATATGTATAGTTTTTGCATAATGAAAATTTCCATGCTTGTATCACATGCTCAACAAAAGGTCCGACCCTCTCCCCATTATTTTTATAAAGGGAATTAAAACTTCAGGTGTATTATCATTTATAGGCCGACAACAATAGAGTTCTATCCACCGCTGTTAGTAATGGTAGTGCCATCCAAGTCATGGTATCACCATTTCTGAATCTAATACGCTTGCTCTTGATAACATTAGATTTTATTTGCCGATTGCTATACCAATTCACTAAATCCCAATTTTCTTTTTCGAATCAGGTGCAAAATTTCTTACTTCATTTTTGGCAAGGGATGCCGGAGCACCTGTTTGACATCGTTCAAGCCGACATCATTGTCGACATTATAGGTCTTTGCGATTCTATTCTGTACAAGGTAAGAGCAAGGCTTAACCACCTGACCCGTTCGTTTTCCTTCATTGTTAAAGAAAACCAATATGCTTTATTTTCCTATATTTCAGGGCTTGATAGACGTATTGATTCCGTCTACAATCCAAGACATTCCAGACAAGTAAGTAAAGATTGTGTTTCCAATTATAGTAATTCAATTTGAAAATTCTAACTCCGATATTATTACTTAAAACCTCAAGAATAAATCTTAGTATATCATCTTTTTTTACACAGCCTTGCCGGAGAGATAAAGTTATTCATTAAGCGGTTATGTCCCTGGTTGGAGAACTCTCTAGAAAACGTGCCAGAGAAGTTAAGAGAAAAGAAGATTCAAGGTTCGTGATACTCAAGAACAATGCAAAGAATAAAACACTAAAACTAAATAAAAAAACAATAAAATCAGTGCATTAATTTAAAAAAAAAACAACAACAACAGCCAGTGTACACGTATCTTGTTTCTTTTATCTGTCCTCGCTACATTTTCAGTAGTTCAACGAATGACTCTACTTTTGCTCTTGTTTCTCTGTTTTCCTATTTTACAGTAGCTCAGAATTTTATGCAAAGCATTCGGCGACAACTATCATTCGTGCACCTGGCACAGGTGAGATTCCACGCCATCTTCTATCTCTTCTCTTTTTTTTTACTGTATGTACAGAAGCGGCCATAACCGAGGATCCACCAATGAGATCGGACGTACCATCTACATTGCCATGTATATGTGCTCACGACGTTCGTCACGTGAGAACGATACGTATGGGGTACAAATGAAAAACGACTTTAGGCCGACGTACGGCAGCTTAAAACTCCGCCCAGATTCTGAAGTACCAACATTCAAAATTTGGGCCCCCTGGAAGATACGGTTCGGCCGTGAAAGAGTTAAAAAATACAAACACTTGAAAATACCTATTAGATGTCATGCAAAGATGTGGACACTTATTTTTAATCAGTTTACCTCATTTATTAAAGACGGATAGAGGTGTCCTTTCATCCGATGTAATTTTACCGATTTCCTGAACCATTAAAGAGCGAAGAAGCACCTGAGAGAAAGATCCGAATGGTTCGCGGACTCCGTGGAACGGCCGCTTCCACGTCTCGACGTTCGAGATTTCATGGAGGGGAAACGGTGCTGGTTGGGGGGGTGGGGGCGGTAGTATCGGCCTCGGTGACCATGTGAGTAGTTACTTAGGTATGGTTTGGGGCCTGTTGAGCGGTGGTCGAAAAAAGCAAGAACGAAGCATGGAAGTAGGTTGGCTGTCACTCGATTTCGAGTATGACGTCGTCCGAGGTTCGAACCATTGGTGGGTCGTCAGATGACCAGGTAGTCCTGGTCTTAAGTCATAGATATCTTCGGGCAGGGGTGGCGCGAGCTTCTCGGACGGAGAAGGAGCGGCAGTCGCGAACCGGAATTCGAACTCTGGCCCTCGGCTTTGGCAGTCCAGTGGTTTATCACCGGGGCAGCCCCACGTTTGCTTGCGTTGCTCCAAAGACTATAGAAACATCTCCCTATCACTTCGAGTGATGCTAGTTAGTGCAGCCAATTCTGTAACTGACGTCCGATAAGCGTAATTTTCATCTGCAACCTGACACCTGATAGAAGAAAATCACTGGCACTTTGGGAATTTTTTTGCAACTTAGGAAAAACGGACCCCGGATGGTTTTGTGAGTGTGATGGGTTATGTATATTATGGCACCTTTCGGTTAAGGCTGCTGCTAACTCCGCCCTTTCTGTCCTTACAGACATCTCGGACGGTTTTGCAAAGCCACGACTGCATCGGTCAGATGCTCCAAGACATATCTGGGGTGGACTTTGCAGAGATTTGCTACCAGGCTGGGTTTATGTCCACATTACCCCCCAAACACTACCGCGACAACGTTATAGACTGTAAGTTCGATTGTTTGGGATCTATCCCTGTAAAAGCCCTTTTGAATTATATTTAGCCAACCGTTTTTTTAACGAAAAGTGTCAGTGAACATTTTTAAAAAAAAATTTTTTTTTAAAAATTAACATCATTAAGAACGGGGAGATAACTCTGGAAAAACAAAATATCAGTTTTTTTCGTTGCTGTTGGTTTTAGTAAAAGAAAACTACTTTGGAAAAATAATACAGTAGTTTATTAATAATTGAAAATAAATATGAAAGTGTAATAAAGTTAGTAAATTTGGTATCAGTGTTAAGGCATTGTAGCAGATTACTAGTAATTTGGAATAACTAAAAAATTATATAATTTATTGCTATTCTAAAAGTGGCATTTTTAAAGGGAATAGTAGTGAAAAAACTACTATAGTAGTTTAGTAAAAGGGATAAGTGGTTAATTACTAAGGGGTAATGACTTTACACCCCGAAACAGTAAAAAAGATAAACTGGTATTGCAATATCTAATAATAAATAACGTATTCTATGTTATGTTGGCTTTTTTTCCCCCTTTTTTCCTCCATGTTTTGCTGTGCAGTTTTTGAAGAATTTCGGTCCCTTTTGACCAAACAGGCGTCGGTGGAATCCTTCACAGAGTGGATGGATAACATCATTGATAAATGCGTCATACAGGTGAGGTTTCTCGCGGACGGACGAACGCGCAGGCCTCGTCGTCTCGCCTTTTACCTTTGCTGAGGATGAACGTGCACCTTCCCACCACCCACTTTCACTCACGGAGGAAGCATTAGCCGGGACGCGAACTATCCAGAACTTCCGAGCGATCGGCCCCCTTGTCAGAACTTTGTGGGGTGGGGCGCGGCGGGCGGCGGGCGGGCGGGGGGAAATCTCCCGTCGTTCATTGGTTGGATGGATACTTTTGCTAACTAACCAGAAGAGGAGGATCTCGAAGATAACTCGTCTCTCTTTCGATACTGGATCTACTGGCATTTGCTGTCAATGACTATCCTCGCGTATTTACTAACATTTCAAGATGAAGATGAACTATACGTAACATTTACTGATATGACGTCGATTGTAGCTTAAATGCATAGAGAGATTACGTCGATTGTAGCTTAAATGCATAGAGAGATTACGTCGATTGTAGCTTAAATGCATAGAGAGATTACGTCGATTGTAGCTTAAATGCATAGATTACGTCGATTGTAGCTTAATGCATAGAGAGATTACGTCGATTGTAGCTTAAATGCATAGAGAGATTACGTCGATTGTAGCTTAAATGCATAGAGAGATTACGTCGATTGTAGCTTAAATGCATAGAGAGATTACGTCGATTGTAGCTTAAATGCAGAGAGAATTACGTCGATTGTAGCTTAAATGCATAGAGAGATTACGTCGATTGTAGCTTAAATGCATAGAGAGATTCGTCGATTGTAGCTTAAATGCATGAGAGATTCGTCGATTGTAGCTTAAATGCATAGATTACGTCGATTGTAGCTTAAATGCATAGAGAGATTACGTCGATTGTAGCTTAAATGCATAGAGAGATTACGTCGATTGTAGCTTAAATGCATAGAGAGATTACGTCGATTGTAGCTTAAATGCATAGAGAGATTACGTCGATTGTAGCTTAATGCATAGAGAGATTACGTCGATTGTAGCTTAAATGCATAGAGAGATTACGTCGATTGTAGCTTAAATACATAGAGAGATTACGTCGATTGTAGCTTAAATGCATAGAGAGATTACGTCGATTGTAGCTTAAATGCATAGAGAGATTACGTCGATGTGCTTAGCTTAAATACATAGAGAGATTACGGTCGATTGTAGCTTAAATGCATAGAGAGATTACGTCGATTGTAGCTAAATGCATAGAAGATTACGTCGATTGTAGCTTAAATGCATAGAGAGATACGTCGATTGTAGCTAAATGCATAGAGAGATTACGTCGATTGTAGCTTAATGCATAGAGAGATTACGTCGATTGTAGCTTAAATGCATAGAGAGATTACGTCGAAGTGTACATTGTAAGCTTAAATACATAGAGAGATTACGTCGATTGTAGCTTAAATGCATAGAGGGATTACGTCGATTGTAGCTTCATCTATACGTTTAATGTGGATTATTGGTGGTATAGCAATTTTCCCTGTAACAACGAGCACCGGCTCTCTTCCCTAACATAAAATAACTCAACAAATTATAATTTAGCCATATTTCCGATTAATAAGCTTATCTATTACTATGTGACTGTATGTATCTATTTCTGATTCACAAGGGAATTGTAGACGGAAATATTAAATTGATAATTAAAATTTCTAACAAACAAAGAGCGTCGTTTACTTAAAAATCAAGACCCCCCCCTCACGCTAGTTATTCTTTTCATTGACGTAAGCGCTTTGATACTTTGCTCGTTCCAGCCTTGCAAGAAAAACGGCCGCAGTTTTGAGGAGTGGTCGGCCGAGTTCCTGCTTCACTGGGCGGCGGTGGGGTCGCTGGTGATGCGTGACCTGACCCTGCAGAGCGCCTCTAGCTTTGGTAAGTGGTAAAAGAGAGGGGGAGTTCTCCGTGCACGGCACTGCGTCCTGTTTTCGTCTGTTGCGACTTGGCGCCGTCACGCACCGCGACAATTCTTCCGACACCTCGACGAGAGACGAGGGGCGAAATGTTTTTTTTAAAAATGTCCAAAGAAAACTACCCAAAAGCAGACCCCTCAAAACCTAGCCCTGCCCCACCCCTATTTAAATCATTCTAGTTAATTTCTTGTCGCAGCTCTAGATTCCAATATTTTGTTTTACGTCACAGAACGGTAATCTACCTTACTTCCGGAAGTCGATAACGAGATTATCTAAATCCCCTAAGAAAGGGGGGGCAAGTCGCTAAAACCGGAAATCGAGTATTCTCGCTAATTGCTGTTCAGACCTGGGTTTTGCGAAACGTTTCCAGTCTAAGTTGTCGCCCCTTTGAACCGGCAGGGTCTTTTCACTTGTTACGGATGACGCTGGACGAGTACATATTTCTGGTGATGGAGACGCAGCAGGAAGGAAACAGGGAACTGATTCTGCAGAGGAACGTTCAGAAAATTATGAAAAATGCAGGTATGGCGCTATCTGTTACCTTTGAATTTCGAGCCTATGATTAAATGAAACTTAATTGAGCATCCTCGTAAACAGTGTTCATTGGTAGGTATCCCCGTCTTTGGATGCCTTAAAATCACATGATACCAGTGCCTGTTATGCCCGCCTGTTGCTATATAGGTGCATCGTATAGTGGTTGATGTTGTCGTAATGCTGTGGATCTGTAGCACGACGATACCCCAGATTATCCTAAAACACGTTCGATTTGGTTTTAGATCAGACGGGGGGGGGAGATTTGCCCATTCCAGAAGAAAGTTCTAGCTCCGCTGCATTGTGGGACGATGCCATGTGATGTTGGTCAGCTGACCGGCACCTGATTCTGCTGGGTTTTGATAATTAGAAACCAATTGAAGCGATGCCAGTAGACGTTTATTGGCTTGGTGTTGTTGTTGTTTTTTAAACATTTAAATGGTTTGTTTGGCAGAGGAAATCAAAATGCAAGCCAGGATGAAGACGTCGTCTTGTCGTTCTCAGTTATCGCCGAAGTCTCGCAGACGGCGGCAACAGGAGGAGGAAGAGGAAGTCGACAGCGCAGGTAAGCGGGGAATTTCCTTGGTTGATGGTTCGGCAGGGGAACAGAAAGGAAAAAAAATGGCCGTGTTCGTGTGGTTTTAAGCCTGACGTTTTTCGTGATCTCTCTGTTTAATGCCGGTTTTTTTTGTTTAAAAAAAAAATAATTTACTGGCGGATAACGTTTTCAATTAACTTACCTGTTTAGATGAATCCGGGTTGAATCACCGCGCGGGAGAGAGCCGGTCTGTCGTCATTGAGACGCTGTCGTCCGACGGCACAGCCTTCACCAGACCGATCCAGTCGAGCATCAGGGAGCCGTCGATGTTTTTCGGGGACCCGCCCAAGGGAAACGTGGTCCACGGACCTTTACAGATCTACTCGCCGATGGGCGGGGCATCCACGTACGACAGACACTCGTACCTGCCTCAGTTCGGGATCACTTCCTACTCGGATTACGTCAACTTCAGTTCGTCGGCTTCGTACAACACGGGGCGCGTCCAGAACTACGGCGAGGCGCAGAACTACGGCGTGCCCTCGGCTGCTGGGAGCTACTGGACGGACGTTTCCGACCCCTACGTCTCCTACGGATACAATACATTTCCGGCGCCCTACGACGCCTACAGCAAGACCCCGGCGCTGCGAAACACCACGTACCGAGAAACGTTAAACAGGGGCACCTTCGAACTCTCCCGGAACCTCTACAGCAGGGGGCACGACGCTTTCCAAGGTAAGTACACCTGCAGCGCGCCGATTACTCGAGCGAACCCCCGAGAAAGATGCTTGTTCTGACAGCTATGGATAAGGGGGAACGGGGGTCGTCGGGATTAGGGTTACGGTTAGGGGTTTAAGCAGATATTTGGCAGACTTTTACGAATACCGTGCTTTGTATATATACTGCCCCCCCCGGGAAAAAAAGAAAAATTGCCATAAATCTTACCGACAATAAAGGGCCGGGGGTCTGCGCTGACATTAACCATAAGGCTCTCAATCAGAGACAAGGTGCCCGTGGCGGGGATCCCATCTCTCGCTAACCGTCTTGCGTCTGTGTCAACAAAAGACATCTAAAAACAACAAAAAACAGCTTTGAATTATGGGAAAAGGTCGCTTTGAAACTATTGAAAGTAAAGTCGACAGGACATAGTTTTTCAACTTTAGTACAAACGAAGAGGAGGGAGCACAGCAGCAGCAGCAGAAGGAAATACGGTAATGGCGTCTAGCGTGATGAACGTGACGTTGCGCTGCGCAGATGTCATGGCCTCGTCCTCAATCGACGTGGAGTACGTCGAGCGTGCAACATCCTGTCGGAGTAGATGCTATCGGTAAATTTTGCCGCCGCAGTACACGTGTGTACGTGGCAACCTGCCTGTAAGGTCTTTATTTTGATGATTTAATTGTACCTAACATCTCCTTTCTTCTAACAATTTATTTAAATGTGCTTACCAGCATCAATGTGAACCAACTTCGCCTCATCATTTACACTATTTATTTGCAACTCACTGGCTAAACAATTATTAAAATATATATATATATCAAGCTGGGCTGAAACTTTAGATAATTTATAATTATGACCTCTTGTAGTTCTGAACGTAGATAATTAGATAAAACAACAACAGTTGTTTCTTTGCCCACGGAAAATCTGTCAAGAGTTCTCAAATATTTATGATCCAAAAGTAAGCGAATTAAATATTTTAAAATTCTTTTTAATAGTTCAAATCTATCCAGTTAGTGATTACTTTCATTTTCTATTTCTCTGGCGAATATAATCGGTTTCGCTTTCTGTTTTTAGTGAGTTAATGTTTTGTCCCCTTTTTTTTCCCCCCCCAATCTGAAATCCCCTTTTCCGCAATCACGAGGGTTACTTTCCAATTCATCGAGTTACATCTCCACTCTCATTCTCAGCTGTAACCGGAAGCTTCTTGACTGCAGGTTTATGGGTAATTCCATTTTTTTTCTTTCCCCCTGTGCCGGCGAGTCACGCTGCTGCTCTCACTCTCTCGTTTCAGTCGGAAATCCCCTGTCGGTGAGTTCCTACGGTGGAAACTTTATGGAGATTGCCCAGCCGGCTGCTCAGTATAACCGGTCAGAGGGCGCTGTGATCTACCAAGACGATATCTATCCCGGAAACATGT
>JACATO010000285.1:0-72530 GCA_018389105.1 Nautilus pompilius | reverse complement strand
TTACATGCTTTGCATTGACCTATTAATGGCTCACTTGAGAAATACTGATTTCTACCATAAGCATGTTCAGTTAAACATAATTTTTCTTCAAAGTGGACTTCAACATGATGTGTCTCAGGAATGTTAGCTGTTCATGTGACCAATGGATTTTTTCATTATCCAGGAATTCATTGTTAGTTTTGTAACTGCAACTTTTAAATATTTTTAACATTAGAGTTTTAATTTATGCAATATAGCTGTTATGAACTATTTAATTTTTTATGATATTCTTAACATTTTTCTCCTTTTCAGAATCTGAATAATACAATAAACTCACAACCTCGGATTTAAAAATTTGTTGTAGAATTTAGTTAGGTTTTTTTTTTTTTTAGACTTTAATATAGAAAGCAGAGATTTTAACAACTTATTTGTTATGGTTTAAGTTCTTATGAAATACAATCTTATTATTATAGAAGTTCTATAAACAAACCAAACAACCTAAAAATTATAATGAGTTATGTCCCTTCGCCTAACTCGCTAACAATGCACGGTATTAATGCCCTCGCCCTATGCCGTCTCTCATGCCCTCTACCTAGTAGATAGCGTGTTAGCTCCTCTCAGACAGCTGTTCATGAAAAGTATAGGTTCCAACCGAGAAAGACGGCGTTGACGCCCTCGCTCTATGCTATCAACTAAAGCCTGACATTCGCGAACAAGGGAAATAATTCATTATCATACTATTTTATTGACACAATTTGTACAAATGAATCAAAAATGGTTAAAATTATAACGAGTATGTCCCTTTAGCCTAACTTGCTAATAATGCACAGTTTTAATGCCTTCGTTCTATGCCATCTACATAGTGTATGGCGCGTTAATTCCTCGGAGACTGCTTTTCACGATAGTAACGGGTTCGATCCGAAGAATGATAGTATTAACGTCCTCACCCTATGCCATCTACTTTTGACGGACATCCATGAACAAGGGAAATAACTCGTTATCATAAATTTTATTGAAGCTGTGTTGTAGAAATAACCCCGTAAAGGGTAAAAATTAAATTGAGTTGTGTCCCTTCGCCTAATTCGCTAACAATGCACAGTATTAACACCAGGGCACTACGCCATATACTAACGCCTACTACCTTGTGGATGGTACGTTCGCTCTTCGTAGACAGCTTTTCGTGAAAGTTACGGTTTCGATCCCCTAATGACAGTTTTGATGAACTGTTTTTACGCCAAATGTAAGTGTTATTTTTATGAAATATTTTTGGTTGTTATTTCTGAGAGGTTAACTTATTTTAGGAAAAGGCAGTTTATGTTTTTAATCAATTGTATGATCATTTTTCCTTTATTTTTATCTGAAAATTTGTTTTTATACAGGCAAAGTTTGGCTACATTAGATCTTCATCACGCAGTATTCAATGACATAAAAATGCTTTGTTGATATTCTAGCTATTATCTTTCTCATCTGACACCTTTTCCTTTTTCATTAGACTTACCATAAAAAATGGCGAGAAGGTCCCAAGAGTGCTATGAATGATTTTATTGTGAAATTCATCAGGTATTTTAAACCTGTATTAAATATATTATTTTTAATGGTAAATGTAATAATAATAATAATAATAATAATAGTAAGTGATGCAATTGTAATTGTTGTTTTCTTTTACTTTATCTAATAATCACTGCCATAAATAATAAGATTATCTATTTGTTAAAGGTAATGATTATTAATGCAATTTATTTCCCATGGTGAAGAATACGATAAAGAGCAAAGGTATCTAACTTAGCAGATAAGCATTATAGTTATCTAAAATATTTTAAGAACAAATATCTTTTATGCATTAAAGGCATTAATCTTATATCTTGGTTGGTATCAGCTGCCTTTGATTTAAACCAAGGTTTCTCAAACTTTTTGGGCCTATATCATCCTCATTAAACTCCTTGTACCAATGTGTGGCATCATGTAATTGGGGCATGCCAAACTTTCATATATGTTACGTGCATGTACCAAGGTTGCTTGAAGTTTCAGGAAGTTTACCCTTACCGCAACAGTATTACAGTAACTCATAAGGAAGCAGCCAAACAACTAAACAGTGACCTACTGTTAACCGTCAATTAGTTTGAAAATGCGCTAATATTTACAATGGTGAAAGGAAATTGTACATGTGATAGTGAAAAGTTGTATTCCCCAGATGTGTACTGTGGCTTTCCTATCACCTAACTGCTTTGCATGACCTACTAATGGCTCACTTTGAGAAATACTGATTTCTACCATAAGCATGTCCAGTTAAATATAATTTTCTTCAAAGTGGACTTCAACATTGATGTGTCTCAGAATGTTAGCTGTTCATGTGACCAATGGATTTTCATTATTCCAGGAATTCATTGTTTAGTTTTGTAACTGCAACTTTTAAATATTTTTAACATTAGAGTTTTAATTTATGCAATATAGCTGTTATGAACTATTTAATTTTTTATGATATTCTTAACATTTTTCTCATTTCAGAATCTGAATAATACAATAAACTCACAACCTCGGATTTAAAAATTTGTTGTAGAATTTAGTTAGGTTTTTTTTTTTTAGACTTTTAATATAGAAAGCAGATTTCTAACAACTTATTTTGTTATGGTTAAGTTCTTATGAATACAATCTTATTATTATAGAAGTTCTATAAACAAACCAACAACTAAAAATTATAATGAGTTATGTCCCTTCGCCTAACTCGCTAACAATGCACGGTATTAATGCCCTCGCCCTATGCCGTCTCTCAATGCCCTCTACCTAGTAGATAGCGTGTTAGCTCCTCTCAGACAGCTGTTCATGAAAAGTTATAGGTTCCAACCGAGAAAGACGGCGTTGACGCCCTCGCTCTATGCTATCAACTAAAGCCTGACATTCGCGAACAAGGGAAATAATTCATTATCATACTATTTTATTGACACAATTTGTACAAATGAATCAAAAATGGGTTAAATTATAACGAGTTATGTCCCTTAGCCTAACTTGCTAATAATGCACAGTTTTAATGCCTTCGTTCTATGCCATCTACATAGTGTATGGCGCGTTAATTCCTCGGAGACTGCTTTTCACGATAGTAACGGGTTCGATCCAAGAATGATAGTATTAACGTCCTCACCCTATGCCATCTACTTTTGACGGACATCCATGAACAAGGGAAATAACTCGTTATCATAAATTTTATTGAAGCTGTGGTTGTAGAAATAAACCCGTAAAGGGTAAAAATTAAATTGAGTTGTGTCCCTTCGCCTAATTCGCTAACAATGCACAGTATTAACACCAGGGCACTACGCCATATACTAACGCCTACTACCTTGTGGATGGTACGTTCGCTCTTCGTAGACAGCTTTTCGTGAAAGTTGAAGTTACGGTTTCGATCCCCTAATGACAGTTTTGATGAACTGTTTACGCCAAATGTAAGTGTTATTTTTATGAAATATTTTTGGTTGTTATTTCTGAGAGGTTAACTTATTTAGGAAAAGGCAGTTTATGTTTTTTTAATCAATATTGTATGATCATTTTCCTTTATTTTTATCTGAAAATTTGTTTTTATACAGGCAAAGTTTGGCTACATTAGATCTTCATCACGCAGTATTCAATGACATAAAAATGCTTTGTTGATATTTAGCTATTATCTTTCTATCTGACAC
The DNA here is from genome assembly GCA_018389105.1 of Nautilus pompilius. Classification (NCBI taxonomy): domain Eukaryota; kingdom Metazoa; phylum Mollusca; class Cephalopoda; order Nautilida; family Nautilidae; genus Nautilus; species Nautilus pompilius. The sequence continues at coordinate 68,883 of JACATO010000285.1, read as the reverse complement.
CTTTTCCTTTTCATTAGACTTACCATAAAAAATGGCGAGAAGGTCCCAAGAGTGCTATGAATGATTTTATTGTGAAATTCATCAGGTATTTTAAACCTGTATTAAATATATTATTTTTAATGGTAAATGTAATAATAATAATAATAATAATAGTAAGTGATGCAATTGTAATTGTTGTTTTCTTTTACTTTATCTAATAATCACTGCCATAAATAATAAGATTTATCTATTTGTTAAAGGTAATGATTATTAATGCAATTTATTTCCCATGGTGAAGAATACGAATAAAGAGCAAAGGTATCTAACTTAGCAGATAAGCATTATAGTTATCTAAAATATTTTAAGAACAAATATCTTTTATGCATTAAAGGCATTAATCTTATATCTTGGTTGGTATCAGCTGCCTTTGATTTAAACCAAGGTTTCTCAAACTTTTTGGGCCTATATCATCCTCATTAAACTCCTTGTACCAATGTGTGGCATCATGTAATTGGGGCATGCCAAACTTTCATATATGTTACGTGCATGTACCAAGGTTGCTTGAAGTTTCAGGAAGTTTACCCTTACCGCAACAGTATTACAGTAACTCATAAGGAAGCAGCCAAACAACTAAACAGTGACCTACTGTTAACCGTCAATTAGTTTGAAAATGCGCTAATATTTACAATGTGAAAGGAAATTGTACATGTGATAGTGAAAAGTTGTATTCCCCAGATGTGTACTGTGGCTTTCCTATCACCTAACTGCTTTGCATGACCTACTAATGGCTCACTTTGAGAAATACTGATTTCTACCATAAGCATGTCCAGTTAAATATAATTTTCTTCAAAGTGGACTTCAACATTGATGTGTCTCAGAATGTTAGCTGTTCATGTGACCAATGGATTTTCATATTCCAGGAATTCATTGTTTAGTTTTGTAACTGCAACTTTTAATATTTTTAACATTAGAGTTTTAATTTATGCAATATAGCTGTTATGAACTATTTAATTTTTTATGATATTCTTAACATTTTTCTCATTTCAGAATCTGAATAATACAATAAACTCACAACCTCGGATTTAAAAATTTGTTGTAGAATTTAGTTAGGTTTTTTTTTTTTTTAGACTTTTATATAGAAAGCAGATTTCTAACAACTTATTTTGTTATGGTTAAGTTCTTATGAAATACAATCTTATTATTATAGAAGTTCTATAAACAAACCAACAACCTAAAAATTATAATGAGTTATGTCCCCTTCGCCTAACTCGCTAACAATGCACGGTATTAATGCCCTCGCCCTATGCCGTCTCTCAATGCCCTCTACCTAGTAGATAGCGTGTTAGCTCCTCTCAGACAGCTGTTCATGAAAAGTTATAGGTTCCAACCGAGAAAGACGGCGTTGACGCCCTCGCTCTATGCTATCAACTAAAGCCTGACATTCGCGAACAAGGGAAATAATTCATTATCATACTATTTTATTGACACAATTTGTACAAATGAATCAAAAATGGTTAAAATTATAACGAGTTATGTCCCTTAGCCTAACTTGCTAATAATGCACAGTTTTAATGCCTTCGTTCTATGCCATCTACATAGTGTATGGCGCGTTAATTCCTCGGAGACTGCTTTTCACGATAGTAACGGGTTCGATCCAAGAATGATAGTATTAACGTCCTCACCCTATGCCATCTACTTTTGACGGACATCCATGAACAAGGGAAATAACTCGTTATCATAAATTTTATTGAAGCTGTGGTTTGTAGAAATAAACCCGTAAAGGGTAAAAATTAAATTGAGTTGTGTCCCTTCGCCTAATTCGCTAACAATGCACAGTATTAACACCAGGGCACTACGCCATATACTAACGCCTACTACCTTGTGGATGGTACGTTCGCTCTTCGTAGACAGCTTTTCGTGAAAGTTACGGTTTCGATCCCCTAATGACAGTTTTGATGAACTGTTTTTACGCCAAATGTAAGTGTTATTTTTTATGAAATATTTTTGGTTGTTATTTCTGAGAGGTTAACTTATTTTAGGAAAAGGCAGTTTATGTTTTTTAATCAATATTGTATGATCATTTTTCCTTTATTTTTATCTGAAAATTTGTTTTTATACAGGCAAAGTTTGGCTACATTAGATCTTCATCACGCAGTATTCAATGACATAAAAATGCTTTGTTGATTTCTAGCTATTATCTTTCTCATCTGACACCTTTTCCTTTTTCATTAGACTTACCATAAAAAATGGCGAGAAGGTCCCAAGAGTGCTATGAATGATTTTATTGTGAAATTCATCAGGTATTTTAAACCTGTATTAAATATATTATTTTTAATGGTAAATGTAATAATAATAATAATAATAATAATAGTAAGTGATGCAATTGTAATTGTTGTTTTCTTTTACTTTATCTAATAATCACTGCCATAAAAATAAGATTTATCTATTTGTTAAAGGGAATGATTATTAATGCAATTTATTTCCCATGGTGAAGAATACGAATAAAGAGCAAAGGTATCTAACTTAGCAGATAAGCATTATAGTAATCTAAAATACTTTTTAAGAACAAATATTTTTTATGCATTAAAGGTATTAATCTTATATCTTGGTTGGTATCAGCTGCCTTTGATTTAAACCAAGGTTTCTCAAACTTTTTTGGGCTTAGTCCTTTTTAAACTCCTAATACCAAGGTGTGACATGATGTAATTGGGGTCTGCCAAACTTTCATATACATTATGTATATATACCATGGTTGATTCAAGTGTCAGTGAGTTTACACATCACAGTCTATACAAGCACTAGAATTTAAAATTAGGATTTTTTCAGAAAGATGAATAGTTTTGAAGAATTTTTCTAGTAAAGACTGAGTTGGAGATGATTGAATGTATCCATTTATCCTCATTCTATTTTATTTATTTATTTTAAACCAGTGTCATTTCCCTGCTTTTTGGTCTCATAATTCAACAAATATTATATCATTATGTACTACAATTGGTTTAAAATGAAGATATTTTATTTCTAAACATTGTTTGAAGTTGTATTATTGAAACAAATATTTGTTAGTATGTAGATGTAGAGCTAGCACCTGCATTAAGAATTATATTTATTTATTTTTTAATGCCTCCGATAGGCCAAAAGTCAGTCTAGTCCTCAAGAGTGCTAACGATCATGGTAAACGGACCCCTGAGTTCTCACCCGGGAGACTAACCCTAAGCCTTCACCCTTAACCCTAACCCTGGACACTTGCCACAATAGCTTTCCACCCCATCCATAATCAAATCTCCTTAGATATCTGTAAGTCTAGTTGAGCCGGACGACACTCTAATCTTGAATCATGTACATTGAAAGCAAACCTAACGCTAACCCTTAACCCTAACCATAACCTAAACCTTAACCTTAACCCCACCAGAACGTCTTGATCGAGAAAAGTTGAAATCATAACATTACGCCTCCCCCTCCCCTTCCTCCCCCCCGGGACAGAGAATTTTTTTCTCCGCGTGGGTGGGTCGCATCGAGTCCCCGTCGGTGTCGTTAGGACCGCCGTTGATTCCGCCACCGATTCATCACGATTAACCCTTTTGTAACGATCGATCTCGCACGTGGGGAACGTTCCTGCGCGTTCGGAACTTCCGGCGGCTCCGACCCACCCCCGCTGCGGAAATGTTCGCCATTCTTCGAGGGTGCGTCGGAACGACGCCATCGATTAACCCTTTGCTTTCGATCGGCCCCTCCCCCCGCTTACGATACCGCTCGTAAACAAGGACCGGATACGAGATCGAACGAAACAAATTTTCGTGCAACGACGAACGAACGACACCACAACTTTCTCAAAAACATAAAAACCTGTCTCCCACTAACCTACCTACACTAACTACCACTATGGCATAACTTACCCTACTTGTAACCCTACGACCCTAACACCCTAACCCCTATTCCCAAACACTAACCATCTCCCAGCTATCGACTACTACCTAAAATTATCTCCTACGACCCCAACCACCAAGCACTGCGACTTCGTAGCACCTACATTATTATTATTATTATTATTGTTGTTATTATTATTGTCTCGTTTTACAGCTATGCAATTTTCGTTGCCGCCGCCATCGTTTCGGTGAGCAGAATCAGTCTCTATTCCCCCACAATGACACTGAAGACTGATATTTGCGAACAAACAAACAAAAGAAACTGTTTCAATGCATTAAGATGTTCTGTTTCCGTCGCCTAATCCCTCCCCGGTAACACGAACGGTCCCCCCGTGTGCTGGAGCTACAGGGTTTTAGCCAAAATGATTTTGGAACGAAATATGGATTGAACATAAAATTTAAGGCTGACCTCGGATGTCGGTAAATTAAATGATTAATATTTTGGTTTAAATGTATGTACATTTTAAGCCATCATTAATAACATTCTGACTTAAATTTACCTTCAAAATAGGACAAATATCATTTAGAGGACACATTTCGCAGGGATGTCTCCCGCTCAAAAAGCGCCAAGTTGAGGTGAGAGGGTAGTCTGCTCGGATGGTGGGACTAGCGATGGAATGAAGAGAGATATGTGTGTGTGTCTGTCTCTTTCTATTCAGGTTTGTCTGTCTTTCCTTACAAGTAGATTATCTCGTTGGTTTCTGAAATTAAATAACGGAGTAATTAGATGATGATGTTAAATGACGACTAGGAGAGCGGGGTAGTGACTGTGACTGGGTGTCTGGTGTCTCGTGTGGAAGGTCGGTACAGTCGGACACCTGTCCGGTGAGAGGAGATGAATTAAAGCTTCTTCGGGCAATGGAGAGCGAGACAGTTGTTGGGTTAGGGCTCCGACTTTGAAAACCAGTTTTATGATGCTGTAAGTGCACTCACTGGCTCTAAGTAGTCGGCCACAACAGCGAGGTTAATCTAATAAAACAATGGCTTCTCAATGGCGAAGTCACCACAAGGGGCCAATTTCATTGTCTGTCAGAGGAATAATTTTAAACTGATCACCCTAAATTTAGAAATATCCTTCAGCGATCTTCGAGTTGAGAAATACTATACGCTACTGACTTCAGTCACTGTCCAATTTCCTACAAGATGATGATCTTTTGTAGATGTTACACAAAATTTTGGTGGATGATAATGATGCAGAAATACAATAATACAATGTACTGTACTGTACTGTACTGTACTGACTTCAATTAAAAATATGACCTAATAAACCCATGTATTACCGTCTGCTGTGATTATCAAATTAAAATCTTGCAAAATCAAAGTTCTGTTGATGTAAAAAGAAATCGTAATAGATCTGGATAAAAATTACTTCTACATGAACATAAGAAAATCTGGACACTTTTCTGAATTCAGCATTTAAAGATTTTGCTGTAATAATATAGCAAAGCCTGAAGATTGTATCCTATCAGGTAGACATTCCCACCGACTGGGTTAGGGCCATGCAATGTAAAGAACCATTTGAGGTGAATTTATATTAATTGTGCTTGGTGGTCATGACTACTGTATACGTTTTAAGGTATGTGAATTGCTAGCAACATTTCTTTTGAATTATTCATGTAAATTAAACAGAATAATGAAAAGTGAATCTAGTATGTTTTCCATGGATTTACTATTAATGAAAGTATTCCTGAAAATGATATGTATGTATTTGTGAGAAACAGTCATCATGGTGCGCAATGAATTTTGTTTCCCTTGTGTAGATACACATTGGTATGTTTCATTTTACAGCAATGTTCAACTTTTCAGCCAAAGAAAGTCGAAATGCGGATGCTAGATGGCATCATCGCATGTTGTGGACCAGATGAGGAAAATAAAAGCATTACTCAGAAATGTGGTGACGTTGACAGAGAGGTACTATGCAGGTTTGTCACAGATTTCAAATGTCAACTTGGTTAGAATCAATAATATTTCATGTAAAGCAATCATCATAATTGAAACAACCTCAGCTCATCATGCATGTCTATTATAATGATCTTTGTTAGTATCCAAATGAACAATAGTATCTTTGCCATACAAGGTGATGAAATTAATTTTTGCTTTGGAATGTTTTTTTAAAAGTAGGTAATGGGAGAAAGATTAAGCAACAAATTGTGTATACTAATTAAATCAAATTAATACTTAATTTTGTGTCTACTCAAGTGAAGTAACTGCTAAATGCATTGATCATTGCCATTAATTTATTTTGCCCCTTGGTTTGTTAAACATTTTAACCAGCTTTGAGACAGAGACTCTATTATCCCGATGCTGTTCTTGCACAACTGATTTTTATTTTTTTTTTTTTGCATAAGAAAAATCCCCTTAATAACTCATTTTGTACGGCTCTTGAAATCCTGCGGTGTGCTGGAATTTTATTCAGCTTTTCTTTTCCTAAATTTGTAGACAAGCATTCGAGGTTACAGAGCTGGTTGTGGGGAGTTTATGCTAATTTTAAAAAAAAATGATTTGTGTGCTTTCTTAGTAGTATTACATTTAATTATTCAGAGCAAGTTTATTCATATTAGGGCATAAATGGGTGTTGCTTTGTATAATAGATTTTTTGCCTTCTTGACCATTTTGAAAGAAATAATGATTAATCATAGTATATAACCACCAGGGAGTCTCCTGAGGTCATCAGAAAAGGCCATAACTATACTAAAAATAAAAATGATAATATGGAGAAATTTTGCTTGTATAAATTGTGATATAGAATTTCTGTCAATGAATGATGTTTTTTCGTTTATTTGTCCAACTCCAAAATCTGCATTTTTTGATTCATCTGTGTTTAAAATACACGTTCTGTAAAGCAGAGATTATGTAGCCTTGTGTATACCAATGATGATGCTCAAACACACTAATATATGTACAAATTATCAAGGGAGGATGACTTCTCTGGTGTAGTTTATCTCCCATTTTAAATTAACTATTATTATTATTATTGTATTTAGGATTAGTTAAGCTTACCATGAACGATGACAAGGTGGTACTTTTGTTATACTGTTGTAGCCAGTAGCAGGGATTCTGTCCCCCTTGTCTGCTGGCCTCTGTGATTTTCCTTCACTTCCAGTCAGAAGATTTATGGGTTTTTGTTTCTTTTCATTGTTGTGGCTGGATCAGGAAAGTTGTACTAGTCATGTTTTCACACAATTCCTCCTCCTCCTCCCTTTTTTTCTGGGTCCCAAGCTGATATAATAACTAAAAGCTATACAACTAACAGTAGAAATAAATAATTTATTCCTTTACATACATATTTTATTTTTTCTTTATTTATTTTATTTTTAGATGGTTACAGCTCTTGTAGTTTCTAAGCCAGTGTTGGAAAAGGTGATATTCTTCCATCAGGACGATTCAAACTGGTAGGTAAATTAATTGCTCAGTTAATGCACATATGTTGTGGGGTATTAAAGATGTCTATATGTTTTATAGTCATAAAATGTTAAAAATTTAACATTAACTTACAGAGAAAGAAGTATGAGTTAATTTTCTTTATAAAAGGTCAAAACAAATCTAGTTTTGCTAAATTTCTCAGTGAGTTCATGCGATAACTACATCCATGTGCCTGACATTGAATCCTGCCCAAATCAACAACCTGTCTTTATTCTCTGCAGTAATTCTAAATTTCTTGTATACAAATGCGGTTTGTTAAACTTTATAAGTTTGAATTGAATCATTCAAACTTTGCAGAGAAAATACCTGGACTGTTTATGTTCATGTTGGGTGAATGATTGTGATGTTGAACAGTGTATTTTTTCCAAAGGTAAAGTCAAAGCATTTCCATAAATACAAGTCTAATTAACTATGAATGAACATGCTTACAATTCAAATTTTCTTCTTTTAAATAATTAAGTGATACAGATGTAAGTGAAAATAAAATTTATTTTTTTCATATTAATTTTTTTAAAATTGGCAGCTGCCTTTCTAAATGTTAGAAAAACTGATTGCACTTAATTAAATTTTATTATAACTAATATTGTGAAAGAACTTTCTGTTAAAAACAGACAGTATGTCTTAACTGAGAATGTAATAGTTGAATGTTTTGGACAAATGATTTGAAGATGTTACTAATTAGTAATCCATTTGGATAAATTGTTTTAAATGACTACTTCAGCACTAGGCCCTTGTAGAAAACATTACACTTTTGGTGTGTGCTCATTAATGCTGGATGCTTTCACCTTGCAGATTTCTAATGCTCAGATGCTTCATATCTGCTTGCGTACTACTTTCCAAACCATGCAGGTAGTATCTTCCACATCATTGTGAATGATGTATTAAAATCTCAAGAAAATTAACTCAAATTGAAGAGCCAGATGCTGCGCAGAGCTCCATGCATGACTGGATTATATTCTTCACATATATTCAGAATGAAACATCTTAAATTTAAGTAGAACTGAAAAGAAAGAAGGGGATGGCAGTGGCATTTTGGGGTGTAAATTTATCCATTGTTAACAGAAAAACAAATCAAAACTCCACAACACATACAAAAGGGAAATTCACAATCAGACTGACAGGATACATAATGTATAGTGTGTGAATGGTAAATATACAAATTAATAACAATCATATTTGAGGAAAAAATTCCACGAATTTTAACTTTGACTTTGAACAGGACTTTCCCAAAATCCTGACATTACCTATGTCTATTAACTGCCAGCCACATGGTTAAGTGAGGCAAAATCAAGGTTGACCAGACAAAAGAGAAACAAACTTCTCATAGATGGTCTTATCAGTGTAATCTATGTATAACTACAGTCTCAAAATTTAATGTAGTAAACTACATGAGACCTGAAGTGGGGGACTGTCCTTAAATGTGAAGTACTATCCTCAATAGATTTGAGAAAATAATTTATTTTAGGCCATGTAGTTTCTGCAACCAAACTCTCTAAATACCTGAAAATGGTTAGCACAGATAAATAATGTTTTGGAAACACTATCTGACTGACTTAAAGCACTAGATACTTGATTTTCAAATTTTAATGGATAACCATTTGCTGCTGTAATTTTTTTGATAAAAATAATTTAATGTGGAAGTTCTTTTTAGACTTCTGGGAAATCAATGATTTTAAGTTTTTGCACAGAGACTATCCCTTTACAAAAGATTGTTCTGAAGCAAGAAATATTACTTGATCATTATAAATATGAATATATTCATTTATTGTTAAATTTTATTTTTTAAAATTTCTCCATTATTTAAACTAGACTTTATTAATCTTTTGTTCGCTGCTTTTTTGTAGGCCACTTAGTGAAGGAAAAGCCTTGAAGGATAAATTTGATGCCAATTTTGCTCCACACGCTATGTTAAGGCTTTAGACTGTATCAGGAAAATCAAGCAGGAGCAGGTAACACCCTCATTTCTTTTTTTATATCTGTCTAACTAGGTTCATAAATTTTCAAGATATCCACTTATTTAAAAATCTTATGTTAGGAAACTAAAATCAAACAAAAACGTAATAAAACTACCATTTAGCAGAATACTTTTGAAAAATTACTTATTTTGTTTTTGAAAGATGTATTATTTAAAATGCACATGTTCATTTAATATTTTCTAAATTTAATTTCTGTTCTCTAGTTTTTTCTTGAATTTAAATGACATTTGTCTCAGCATGCTTGATGCCATGACAATTTCAGTACACCTTTTGATGTCCAGCTTCTCCTGAAGAGACTTTTAGCAAATCATTGTTGAACAGATTCCCATGATAAGACAATCACAGATTATGATTCACAGTATTTCTAAAATTGCAGTAATGGAATTTCTTGCACAAAGATGCAACACCTTCTGCAACAGATTGGCTGGATTGTTGGATGTGTCTATAAGTTTCTTTCTGCTTCCTCTCCCTGTAAACAAGTCTAAATCCTCGTTGCCAAGCACTGCTCTTAGTTCTCAACTTACAGAAACTCAACAACATATCTATTCAACAATGAATGCATAGTTAGATGTCCTATTACAATGAAGCTATAGATGAACTACAGAAGATAAATGAAACTGAGCCTATGCCTCATAAGCAGTGATAAGAGAATATTCTGGAAAATGAGACTGACCAAACTGAATATTGCACTAGTGTTTAATAAAAAAAAAGCCATACAAAGATGGAACTCAAACAAAAATTAACATTATAAAGTTCCAGTGTATAATAGTATGCAAAACTGTTAGTTTAATAGTAAATAGTAATCTGATTTTGTCAACTATGAATTAAAAAGTTTTTTTTTTTTATTTTTATTTTTTAGACATCCATTATGTGTTAATTTGGTATGGTTCTGGTTTATTTCTCTCTGTCTGTTTTAGCAAAAGTTAAGTCAAACTGGCCTGTAACTCAAAGTTGAGATGTTAAGGTGGAGAAAGTGTTCACTCAACTGTTAAAAACAAGATTTTAAAACACAATCTAATTTGTGTGTGTGTGTGTTCGCCTGCTTGTGCATGATCACCTTGAGCATCAGCCTGAGGTAGCTAATTCCTTTAATAGATGCTTTTTCACCTGAAGAAGATTTTGAATTTTTCTGTCATGTCTCATTTAAAATGCTATTACTTCAAACCAGACATTCCAGACTTTTGTACTCTTTCTTGACTATAACTGCTGACACATCAGATCATTCTATTAGAATTGTCTTTGAATATTCAATGAAACAAAGTGGTGAGGATTCTGTGTCTGGTCTGCCTACTCCAGGATGGATCTGAGTAGTGATTTGTACAGAGGAACCAGAACCCTAACTGTTTGTATAGTTTAACATACCTGTGCCCCTCTTGGTTTTACTACGCTCACTTTCACTTTTCATTTAACTTATTGCATATAATAATGCTAATGTTTTCCACTTTTTATATTTCTAAGAAAGTTTTACCTAAATTTTCCAACTGAGGAAATCTAAGTTTGTTGAGGATAAGGCAATTTAAACGTAATAATTTAATCTTGTCTTTGCCCTTTTTATGCTAATGTATTTTTTTGTACATCTTTCAGGATGCCAATGTGAAGTTGTACAGGCGTGATATCAAATACCTGAAGGAGTACAAGCATAAGTCGTGTGAGGTGAGTTGTTTAGTGGATGTGTGGTATTTTTTGTTAGTTTTAATGCTTTTAGAAAGAGAGAAAAAGAAAGAAATAGAGGAAGGGGGATGGATGAACATTTGTTTTTTCAGTAGTTTTTACTGTTCTTGGAAAGAAAAGAGATTAGATTGACTGAACAAGTTATAAACATTATCATGCACAGTCAAAACTAATTTTTCTTTCATTTAAAACAAAAATTTTTTCATGGTTTTTGATATTGTTTAATTTAACTTTGTAGAAACACTGATCTGATTTTTAAAAAACTGATTTCCTGTGATTGTGTGTTTTTGTTTTTACAGCTAAAAGAAAATCTAGAAGCCGACCAAGCTAAACATAAAGAATTGGAAAAATCCATAGGAACAGTTTGGCCAGTTGAGGTAAGTTTCAAGCCTCCAGTTAGACTCTGCTATCTTTCCCTCATACTGTGAGCAGATGCTGCCATATATTATTTTGAGTAAATTCATTCCCACAGACACCTTTGGTGGCCCTTACAGCAAGATTAGAATTGAACCTAAACTTTATTTTATTTACCCCTCAAATTACTGAATAAAATTTATTGTTATGAGAATTTATCTACGGTGCTTTTTATGTGAGCTTTTATCACCACTTGAGGGATCTAATTTTATTGTCTCAGCAAACTTTTTATGTTCCTGTCTTCAAAATTCTCTTTTGTCAACATTTCTTGTAGTTTATAATCTCACAGTTGTTTCATTGAATTTGGTGACTAATGACCATGTCAAGTTATGTTGTTAAAGCGGGTGTAACTACTTAAAGATGTGATTTACATTTGAGGAAAAGGGGGTTTTATACACATCAGTAATATTAGGACTTGCACAATATGAGTTCTAATCTAAACTGGCTGTCAGAAGTTTATAGTAATTAATTTTGATGGTTTTCAGTAGTTTGTTTATTAATAGCTGGCATGACCTCTCAGCTGAGAATAACTCCAACATCAAAAGAAGAGCTGAATAGAACTGCATTTATTGGAGAACTTGATGGTAAACTGATTTTTGAAATGTAGTTTAAATAGTAAGTAATTTTATAGGCATGTTTGTAGTGATCTTGTGGAAAGATAAAGATTTTTCTATTTTTAATAAAGTTTTGGCAGATTGCCCTCACTTTTATTAGCCTACCTGGGTGAGTCAGCTCATGAACTTTTCACTGACCAAAAATTTTTGAGGCAACGATAATTTGACATTATCTGCAGTATCTCTGTATAATTTTCTTTTCAGGAAAAGCTTGACAATCTCCTGTCCATACAAGCCAACATCAATAAACTAACAAATGACATTGGTAACGTTTGCTGTATCAAACTCAACCTCCTTTTATAAATCTGATTTGTTCAGAAACCTTTGAGTTCACTGCATGAAATATCAGGTGTTTATTAACAGATATCATCTGGAAACGTGGCAATGTGCAGATTGCACAAGCAGAAACTAGCTCGAGATGGATTCAGTTTTCATCGAATGGAAACTCGATATTTCATGCAGTGCTTTTTCTAAAGATTAAAAAAATGTTGTGTTCTTCCTGAAACTAGGGTACAGTAGTATAATTAATATACTAGACAACGTGACCCGTTGGGTTCCCATTGTGACAGCGGTTGATGACAAAAAGACAACACACAATTTTAATATTATCGAGTGATCAAACTTTAATTTTATGAAAAGTTGAGCATTTACATCAGGAGTCATTGTTTAATGAGGCACGCGTTTAATCACAACATTCTTGGCAACCACAAAATTAAAAACACACTGTATTGCTAGTAATAATTACAAAGGTCTTAATAAACCTTGTTGCTGCACACTCAACTATAACCTCCAGGCACCTCACACTGTGGTCAAATAACTGCCAAATCATAATGTGTCCTAACCGCCGAACGTTCACGCTCCAGACAAAACAACCACCAGACAGTCAAAATGACTGCCAAATCATAATTTGGCGGGCTCGCTCTTAAGCAGCTGTAGAGCTTCATTCTCGATTTCAGTATATGTCACTGTTGTTGCCATATAGGATCTGCCTGGCCTGGCTTCGTTATCAATTTCAGTATATTAAATTAGGACAAAGGACACTCAGGCTGTATTCAAAATAACTGCTAGCTGCATTCTACATCACTGCTCTTGACCAATTAGGATTAGTCTTTCCTTGTTCTCAATAGATTGGGACAAAGCAGCCGCTAAATTCAAACACATGGTTTGCTAGTAATAATTACAAAAGTCTTAATAATTCCATTATTCGTCGCCTGATTTAAACAAAACTTGCTACTGCACACCGCAGTCGGATGGCGAGTAAGGTGACCATAAAGTTATAGCGCTTTCTTGCACCATTTAGACGGAGTCTCAGGAACATACATACATACATACATACAAGATCAGAGTTTTAGTAATATATAGATAAATATGAAGGGTTTAGACCAAAATTAGATTGATCAATTTTGAGTAAAATATTTTGTAGAACAGTTTACTGAAAATGAATGGTTTCATTACTGTTGTTTCTAAATAAGAAGGAAAAAAACAACTCATCATATCAAGTTATCAAAAATCTAAATTAATTAATTAATTTTTGATTTACATTTTCTGCAATACTATTTTGTCAAGAAGCAGTTTCTTTCTCTTTTCCTCTTCCCGTAAGGTTTGTGAGCACATGGCAAACCTAGTAAATATTATTATTTTTTTAATGGCAAATGTTTGTTGGTAATTAACCATATGCATTATCCATCTCATCTTGTTAAGAGGTCCAGCCAAATACAGCCAGTGTGAAAAATAAAGACTCCTGCCCTATGATGTTATAGCTAAACTAGTATTAACAAGTGAAATGGTACATTTGCTTTATCTACTGCAGGCAAAAATTTCTCCAAACCACACAAACTTTAAAAAAAAGTGTGGCAAAAGAAACTATTATATTTACTTTTCAGAAAAATATTGGTGGGTGAAAAGAAACAGCTGGAAAAGGCAATTGAAGAGCTTAAGGTACTTTTTGTTTGTTTTGGTCTCCAGGTTATTTCTTGCGCTTTTATCCACTTTTTTGGGTGGTTTTGTTGGCTATTTGTTCGGGTACCATCTGGTTGTTGTATACATTAGTGGAGAGATCTAAACTTGTAGTTACCGGGTGCTCATGTGCTTTGATTTATACAAATTGAGATAAATAGATTGGAGGTTGGATTAAAAACCTGAATAGTGTCACCCCCACTCAAAGAAACCCCTCTACATTGCATCCAAAGCTCTTTACCTGGGGAAGTTTTGTAATGAGCTCCTTACTAGCAAAATGTCACAAGACCTCAGTAAAATTACCAGACATACACTGGTGGGCATAATTATCACATAACCTACCAGATATTGTGTTCATTTCTTGTTACAGGGTGAAAATGCACAGTTTCAATATTTTTAGGGTACATTCTTTCTCTTGTGAAGTTGGTTGAGCAGTAATAAAGCAGTGACAAAATATTGTTTTGAATTTTATTTCAACAAAATAAATGTCATAAGTTGTGGATATAATTACACTTGAATAAAAAAAATGTAAAATATTTTGGGAAGTAATAATTTTGGCCAACACTGTATATTTCATACTAAAATGTATGCACTAGTATACACTAGTAGAAGAAAAGGGCAAATTTCTCTGTAAAGCTTAAAACGTTGTAAAGTGTGTTTCGAAGTCAGTAAGATCTCGGGTGAGGTGATAAGATGTCTTAGAAAGGGTTTTAGGACATTTAACCATTTTTTATTAGTAATAGTCTGATTTATGGGACAGAGGTGTTTTCATTGTGGCACAATTGAAATTTTAAATTTCTGATGAAGGAATTGTATGATAAATAATTTTTCTGACAGTTTGTGTAACATTATGTGCTGATGAGAGATGTTATTGGTTAGGCATTAGTAGCGCTAGTAGCTATTTAGTGTCTCCCACCTGAACAAATACCAGAAGCGGAACATATAAATATTTGTAAAAAAAACAGACTAGCTGAGGTTTTGTTTAAAGAGAGTTTAAAAGCTTCCTGCTCTGCTGACTTAAAAAATCATTTTCCTTTTATCACTGAAAATATATACTGCAGATAAGGAATTCATTTCAGATTGTGTCTAGTGATAAAATTCAGTGACTTGCCATATTAAGTTTAGCAGCTGCCATAAATGTATGTATTTAGAGACAAAAGTTACATATTTGAGGTGTGTATTTTACATCTAGATGGCAAAGCAATGTAGTTATACTAACTTTCTTCCATTCTACATAACTCCTGTTTGTAAAGTCAAAGTATGTTGAGGTTGTGGGAAGTTAGAATGAACGGCTTTGCAGAGTATGAGTTTTTGTTCTCGAGCAAACCTGCCAATGTTATTTAGCTGTTAGGATTGTTTCAGGCTGTCCTCAGAAGCTATGCTGATGTTCTGTTATGTATTGCAGGTTCCACCACCAACAAACTTCAACTTCAAAGCAAGTTGAATGAATTTCAGAGCAAGTTAGCAGAGATGGAAGACTTACAGGTCGAGGTTTGTTACCGTTGTGATTTATTTTAGTTTCTTCATAGAAAGAGTATCTGGTCCTGATTGACACATTGCTGCTCTGAGGGGCAATACGAAACAACCTGCTTCTTAATCTCAAACTTGTCTATTAGATTTCACAAATGTGAACAAATTTAACTGGGCAGACTCAACTATTTTGGATAAACTTGTTCTAGATTTTCTTATCTTTTCTTTACAGTACAGAATATAGTACCTATACTTCAAATGTAAAACAGGGTCTTTCCTATACTTGCAGAACCGACTCTGTGGTATCTTTGATTGTAGGTTTGAGCAGAATGTCGTTGTTTCAAAAGAACTACTATTTCTTTTTTTTCTGAATATTTTTTTCTCTCCTAAATAAAGTATAGTTTGTCATTTCATGAGTTTTCACCTCACCTTGTTTTTTTCAGCCTGAGCTCAAGCAAGAGAGACTGATCAGTAAGGCAAAATATTTGCAGAAAACTGAATCCAAAGCTGCTGCTAGATCTGGCCAAGTAGAACAGGAAAGCCAAAGTGAGTCTCACCTATACCCAAAGTTCCTGTTCTGGTTTGCTGTCTCCATGTGGTAGCTTTTAGATTTTAACCTGAATTTCTTTAGCTCTATTGATGCTTCTCAATATAAGACCCTTCCTATATGTCATACCCGCTTCTAAAAAAAAATTTTAAAAAAGTAATTTACTAATGAGTATTGAAAGAAAATCGTTAGGGACAGGAACACTGAATTCTGAGAAATTAATTGACTTTACTTACTCCAGAAGTAAAATATTTCGTCTTGTTAATAACTTATCTATATCAGGTTTGTCTCAGTGTGATTTAAACTGTTACTTAAATAATTGTCAAATGCTGCCAGAGGACGATTAAAAAAATGAAGAATTGGATAAATGGTTTCTCTTTGAGCTTCCATTACAGTCAGTTGAGGACAAGTATGGGCAGTATTCATTCAGAAATGTTTTCACTTTTAAGTTGTGGAGACCAACATAACATTTTTTCCAGGCGGATTATTCATGATTTAATATTTAAAATCTGCATCTGTCATATTCTGTTTATTTGTGTGTTTAAGGATAGAGCACAAAGCAATCCATGTCTTTTCCATTTATTATACACATTTTTTTGGTTTGTTGTTATGGTAATGTTTATGATTTGAATAAATTGAAACAAAACAAATGCATGACATTCCAACCAAAGTCAAGCTTTAATCAAATTGTTACAAAAGCTTTTTTGTTTTTTTTTTCTTTTTACTGCAACAATGAGACTTCGTATCGTTTCTGAACATGAAGTTTATTAATCAAAGTAAGTTTCATTATAATCAGTGCACTTGTGCAAGCGCATTTATAACATTTTGAAAAAAATCTGGATTAATGGAGTTGATAAACTGTTGGAAGGCTGTTTCATTGCTGCTTGTTTGGAGGATTTCATACAACGGACGCTGTCGAGCTTGAAAGTTGAGAAAAGTGAGAGAAAGGTCTGGTATAGTCTGGGTGAGTGAGAATTTTGTACCTCAACATGTTCATTTTCTGAAGAGTCACTTATGCAGTATGAGGATGAGCATTGTCGTGGAGCAGGATTGGGCCTCTCTGATTCAAACAATGCCAGCTGCCGCTTGGGAAATTTTCTGATGACCAACATTTAATTCATGACAGTACCTTTCAGCTGTGATGGATTTTGTTTTTCTCATGACAAGTGAAAGCAGATTCCAGTCAACAATTTTGTTGTTGTTCCATGTTCAGTCAACTCGTGAGGCACCCACTTGTCCAAGCTTTTTCACCTGGCTGGAAACAGTTTCAGGGCTTACGGCAAGTCAAGCTCTTGAGCAATTCCTTGCACGTTTTTTTCTTGGATCGGCTTCAACCGAGGGTTTTCAGATGGGTAGTCATCACAGCTGGAAGGACATCTGCTATGTTTTTTATATCTTCGAGCCTCTCACCTCCCTAATTGAAACTTTGCAAAGCATCATTGTACTGTGTGCTCATTCACTGTGTCCTCGCCCCATACTTGCTTAATGTTACTAGTTGGCCTCGCTCGCTTTGTGACCCAGTTTGAACTCGTGAAAGCAAAATGGCACAAAAATTATTTCTATCCATGCTTTACTCAGAACCCCAAAACAAATATCCATTGTATGATTTTTAAGAAGGTAGGCTTTGCCAAATGTATGCCAAAGCACACGCTACAAAACAATATATAACTTATCTATATAAACCTCAAGCATGCAAAAAATGAACCCAAAATTAATAAATATAAAAAACCACAAAACTTTGTGTAACGACCTAATAATACCTATTTATTTTGTGAAAAATGTTGAGTGATATGGTAATAAAAATCATACACAAAATGTTTTTTTATATGCTGCCACTATTCTGAAAATTTCATTTCTTTTATTCACCTGGAGATAACATATTAAGCATTTAAAAGGCTTGATCCATATGTTAAGTAATTAGTAATTTGAGCATCTCACAGCTGAGCAGATTTTTACTGATGAGATTCACATGCATATGATTTGATGATGTATGCTGTATGAATTGTGTGAAAAGTGGAGAAACAACTCTGAGATAGACCCTTGCCATGGGCAACTGGCAGCAGCTGTTAATGAAGACAGTACACAGAAGGTTTAACTTATTTGGCAAAGGACACAGTTCGAGTTAGTGAGTTTTAACCCATAAAGATGATTAGTAGTAACCTTGATTAATGTAAAGTTTGTGCATGGTGGGATCACATAAGCCTCAGAACATCAGAGACTAGTGGGACAGTGTGAGAATGTTGTGAGAAATTCTGTTCACCAGTAGTTGCTCAACAAAGACAATATTTCAATATATGATACTGACTGGTTCCACATTGGTGTTAGTCTGTAGATTGAGAGGTGGAAGATCGAATAATTAAATGTTACTTAACAATCAGTTGTTTGACTGGCACTAAATTTAAAGTTTAGATAGTTTAGAAACCTTTGTTGTTTTTTTACTAATTGATTTTCCTGAATAACAAGTTCAAAAAATAAAACTTCTCTTTCAACAGGTAAATAAAGAGAATATTCAGAAGAGAGATTCACCTATAAGAAATTGGCTGGAGAGTATCAATTTGAAGTAAAAATATTAGAGTAGTGTTTCTGTGGACATACTAACAAATCTTAAATTTTGAAACAATTAACAACCCAAGCCAATATTGTTACTTGGTAAATGATTTTTTATAGAAAGAGAATGAAAATATACCTAGATTTTATCACTAAAAGAATGGTAAGGTGTGTGACGAATTTAGTTAATCTGTTTCTGTATTTTGACAGTTTAGAATATTAACAGACGTTAGAGATCTAAATGACCAGATGGTGATTTGACTCCTATAATATATATTTGAAAAAAAGGCATAACTTCAAACAAATGGAAAATTTTTTAGACTAATCCTTGACTAGGCTTTGCTTGAAAATCTCTATTTTGTTTAATGTCCTGCTGCTGATTTTGTTAAACTTTTGAATTTTGTTCCTCCTAATCTGATAACAAATGTGTCTATGTATACCTCAGCTACATTTATCATATATTTGTGTAGCTTGAAACTACAGTGATCCCGTTTTACAATATAGAGTACTTTTGATACTTTATTGGTGATCTACATGGTGTAAGTGAAAACCTGGTCATTGGCTCTCCCTCATTTCTGAAAATCCTTGGCCAGTGGGAGCAGATGATGATCTCTGATTGACTACTGTAGCAGTTTTCAAAACATTTGCAGAATCTTACTGAGGGACTAACACTAGCAGACATTTTTCCAGGACTATGCTTAAATCAGTGTCAGGAAAACATTGCTGAAACATCACTAGTTGAAAAATTCCAGTACAGTAGCAACACCCACAATAAGTCTTCATACATATGTATACCAGGAATATTATGATACTTTTTCAGTATTCAGTACAATAAAATTGCACACTAAATATAATGCACAAGCAATTATTATTTAGGAAAGTTCATATTTTGATGGCATTTTTTTTCTTTTCACTGCTTTAGTAGTGATGATCAAATCCAAATTTTTCTTATACACAGAGCTACTACGCATCAAGTGCATAACTCTCTTGGACTTTAGATATTGGTTCCTACGTGGACACATTGTCAACAATAGAGACCAATGCTTGAAATGTTTCCTATGTAATTATGATGCCACACATTTCTGATATTGCTGTTTTGCTACTGTTCAACTGATTTCTCAATATAATTTTAATACTTTGATAATGTTAATAAATCATACGCAGTTTTGGTTATTATCTGTCTCATTCATTCATTCATATCACAGACAGAGTATGCAGGGTCTTTGCCCATAATAATAACAATAAGAATGCCTTTCCAAAACAGAGCTTCAAGAAATGGGTTAGTTTTTGTGATTTATCTATCTAACCACATTAGCACCACTATAAAATGTGCTACCAAAAATGCATGTTAGCCAAGATATTTTACTCATCTGTTTTTGCCATCATACATATTGTGATTTGACCAAATATGTGTAGGGAGGAAGGTGTAAGTAATCACTGAACACAAATCTGCTTGTATTACATTCAGCAGAATTGCAGCAACTGCCAACATTTTGTTTCAGCTGTTACAGCACCAACATCACTGCCATGGTATGGTTCCTGCATAAAATGGGTATGCTGGAAAATTGTTAGACAAAACCATTAGTGACAGATGTACATAAACAGGTGCAATATGTATATTGGCATGCTCTTTGTGTATGTGCCATTCATACTCTTCATCGACAAGTCTAAGTCTTTTACTAGTTCACTTTTGGACATATAGTTGTTTTGGAGACAGGTTTGGTGTACATTTGAGCCAAATATGGTCGATTTGGAGCAATAATTTGAGCAGGGTATTTGGTAGGAAATAAGTTGGATCTTACATTATTGATGGATGGTCGTCTTTATAGTTTTACCACCATATTGCAGGGAGATAGAATAACAATGTATGCATATGCACTACATCTTGAAAGATTTGGAATGGATTGAAGCAAACCCTATTGAGCGCCCATGTAGGGAGCATCTGGATAGACAGTTTAGAATCAAAGGACCAAAGCTAATTTTCACAAAAAGAATATGTCTACACATTGCAAGAAATTGCTCATGCAAAATACTGAAACTGATTTTTAATACATTTATTGTACACTTGTCGTGGAATAAACATGCATGTGTGAAGCCTATAATGTTCAAATATTATGATATCCATATCTTTTTGTCTGTAAACTAAATGAATTATTTGTTTTGTAGGGTTCTGCTGAGGTCCTTTCACTGATGAACCTATAAGCAGTTTTTTTAATAAACTTAACAAACAGTTTGAAATCTTTATGAAAAATGCCCAAGAGGCTAAGCTAAGGGTGAATGGTTAATTAATTGAATACTCTTTCTGTTATTGTGAGTGTTTGACATACTAAAAGCAGATTGTTCATTTTTTAAAATAAATAATATAAACAAAAATGAAAAAACAAACAAGGTTTTAATACCTGTAATTTCAGCACAGTTATACATGGGGTCTTTGCCTTCCCACTGCTTTTGTGACAACTTTATCCTTAGAATATCTTGGTTCTTGAAAACTTTTACACATTTGATACATGTTAGCTGCCCCATATAGGCTACCAATATATTAGATAGTAAAGAGAAAATCTCCAAATCTGGCTCTGAAATCTCCTGATATTAAAAATAGAGAAAACATGATGATGAATGCTGGGTTTGGGGTGTGCACCTCCTGCCCCACTGGTTTTGGGGTTTTTAAAAAATTGTTGGTGTGTCTGAATCTGCACTATTGTTAAAACATCTATCATACAGCTGAGTAGTCACATTTGAATGAGGTCTTGTAGATTTTTGCAACATATATAGAAATAAGGTTATTTGGACATTATTTTTCCAGTTTGCTTTCATTACTAGAAGTAGTTAATGTACTTAGATTCCAGCAATATTTCTGTTGCTAACAGTACTGAAAGATTATTTTTGGTGTGGCTAAATAACCCTGGTGATCATGCCAGGTGATTACCAAAACATTAAGTTCTGTTACTAATGTGGTATGGCAAAAGCCTGAATAACTGAATACAAATTACTTTTAACCCCCTTTTTTTGTAACTATTTATTTATTTTTTATTTTTATTTCTTTATCATCGCTTGCTGTAGCTTGAGTTTTGAGGACCTGGAGCAAAATCTGCAGCAGGAGATATCAGATGATGTGTGAGACAGGAAAAAACAAAGATTGAGCAGAGATATATATGAAGCAGGAGAGGATTGTAAGTAATCCCTGAATGATCTAACAAAATCCATTCATTTTTGCTGAGGAGGTGCACTTTTATCTGAAACTATATAAAAAAAAACAACAACAAAAAGGTACAAAAATTGCTTAATTTTTATTTGGCAAATTTTTTGGCTGGATCTGTTAAGCAAAGCAAAAGAATACCATTCAGAAATAAGCTGTGAAAGCGAGTTTATAATACAGACTGTGTCCAGAAAGAAAATAGACACCAGATTTCTTTTGCTTTAAAGAAAATCTTTGTTTCCATTCTTCTTCACTGATCATATAAAACTGATGAATGGTTTTTGCTTCAAATTTAAAGACACTTGTATGTAATATACTGAAGATGTTTCTACTCTTGACCCATTATGGATTAGATCCTGTTTCTAAAATGATTATTTATACTAAAATCCCTGTTAGGAGGTACTCTCAGCTTTACTTTAAAGAGAAGTAATTAAAACCACTTGAAAAAAATTATTTCTGCATATCACATTAAGAGTATGCAATCAGTGCTGGAATGGGACATTTGTTTTGTTTTTTTTTAAATTTAAAGACTATTCCAATCCTTGATAAATTATATGTACTTTTCTGTCAAATGTTAGAACCGTAGATTAGCATACATTAGAAATAACTATCCAGTGTATTTTCCAAGTAATTTCAGTCTCGGTAAAAAAACATGGGGGTACGGTTGCTTTGATGATGTGAACACTGGCCATGTCTTGTTTGGATTTTTATTTCAAATATACCTCCATAAAAACTGAATTTAAAGGAATGAAATTTCTCTGCTCCATCTTTCATATTCTCCTAGGTTTTTTCTATATCTGTGTTATATATACCCTTAATATTCACTCAGTTTATCACTATATACACTTATTATTTCAGTATAAAACTGATGCTTGAGTTTTTCTTAAGTTTATAATAAAAAATGGTTTTGAAATTTATTTTTATCTAAATTATACTTTGGCTAACCATTATTTGTGGTCAAAACGATTAACAGTTCTCTTTAAAAGATGAAAAAATAATTTTTAAGTATGTCTTTGTTAAAACTAAAATACACAATATGAAATATTAAAAGAATTTGTAGCTTAATCTCTCTTCTAAAATATTGAGATCTTTCAAGATAGATGAGTTGTATTTTTGCTTAGTTTTGTTCTCTTTATATAAAGCCATATTTTTAATTAGGTTATCAAAGAAAGAGAATTTAGCAGAATGTATTTAATTTTCAATAAAAGCAGAAAATACTGAACATTTGATCAATCAGTGATAAGTTTTAAGCTCAATAATAAACCAAAGAGGTAGTACACACAGATAAAATAGAAATAGTTACAGGTAACATGCCTGAAATATTTTGAACAGTTATAAGGATAATTTAATTTGTTTTTCAAGTTTGTGTTACTTACATGTGTGGATAATATACCGATGGGCATTATGCTGACAATAATAAGAAATATAATATAATAATACATAAGTAGTTTATTACAAACACATCAACACAAATGTTCTAAAACAACCATAGAAATGTAGTAAATTAATGATTGAAATTTAGTGCAGTGAATCATAGAGAATTAAATCATACCAGTCACAAATTATGAGCAGTCACCCTCAGATATGCAAGTCTGTCTTCATTGGCATAGTTGGCAACCAGTGTCTTCAGGCAGTTATTAATGAGGTTGTACCTTTTGTCTTGTGGTCTTGTGTTCAATCCCATTGCAGCCAGCTTGGTCAAAATTTCATTACTGGCGTGTTCTTTTAGTCTACAAATTGATGGGTGTGTAATCACCATGCATTGGTTGAAAGCTTGGTGCCAGCTCTCCAGAGAATTATTGGTTTGGGGCAGGTTGTCTGGAGCTCTGCTTTTGACATTCCACATTTCAATCTCAAACGTGGGTTACCTTGATCTCCCTCAAGTAATAGTACTGAGCCAAGTGCTCTCCAAATAGGCCAAAAAGTCTGCTATTCTTTCATTTGTTTCGTTATCGAAAGAGGCCATCAGAGCATTAAGTGATGTGTGTCAGTGACATCATTTGGTGAAACAAATGCAAGTGCCTGTATACTTCTAATCAGTTGAGTGCTTTCCAGTTCCAAATACCATGCTTGCAGATCAAAGATTGAATATTTTTTTCGCAAAGTGGAAAAAAGCATCCAAAATCTGTGGTGGTTGGAAAATGCTTTTGATGTTATTTAGTACTGCTCATTCAAAATCATTTGTAATTGACCCAGGATTTGTGTTTCAAACGTTCTTCAGGTAAATGAATATGATGTTGTGTATGTCCTCATTTTTGTTCTTCATTACATGGTACACCAAGTGCAGAGTGTGGGTTTCCTTAATAATAGCGTGGACTGTGTACAGTTGGGTTCCTAAAAGTGCACTGTCTATTGTGCCATCGCAAAACCAGTGTGGCTTGGTGGACAAGAGGTCTAGTATTTTAGATGATGTTAGTATGATCACTTGTTCATTTTCAAATGCCAAAAATGGTTCCCCTCTGGTGGTGTGTTTTAGGTTTTTGCTTATATCATCACTATCAGGGGTTGTCCTCTACAATCTAATTATTTGTGCCAATGCTTCCTTTTTAGGCAGCAAGCCAACTGTGCTCAGAGGGAAATTTTCTGTACAATGTGTATTATGATGCCACTAGTAGCTTCCTCAGATTGTCCAGCTCGTTGCTTCATTTTGTGTACAGATTTTAGAGCATAAATGCATGCTGTATCTGGTGGATGTGTGTTCTGATGGAATACTCTGAATGACATCATTAATTGTCTTCAGCCTCCCACTGCAGCCTTTCTGCTTTTCACATCTCCAGTAAGTTTGCCCGTCTCTTTCTCTGTCAATAACATAGGCGGAGCCTATGTAAAGAAGCTTCTTGCTACCTTTGCTGGTCTCAACAAACTCCATGCTTTTGTTGTGTTGTGCCAACCAGCATGGAAAGTGAATGGACTCCGGATGAGGAAGAATTTCTATGCAAGCCAGCAAGCAGCAGTCAGAGTGACCCTAGCAGACAACAAAGTGTCTATCAATAGCAGCAAGATGGGTGATGTCCTTATTTCATCAGCTAGTCTCCAAATGGGTCCGGACAATGATACTATTACATCAGCATGTTGACACGCTGTTCCATCAGCTTTCAATGATGGGCTGTCATTATTTTTAGCAGACATATAACAGGGATTTATAGTCTTGTTGTCTGTTTGTATGAATGAAGTGAAATGGGAAGTTGAAACGTTTAAAAAAATATATTTAAAATATTCGACAAAAATATTTCACCCAAGAAAACGTATAAAATATGATTTTCTGTCCATTTTATCTGTTTGTCAGCATAACATCCGGTGGCATAAAGTCTGGCTACTGTTGTTTATGTGTATAACCACTTTGGTTTTGTTACTATTATTGATCTTAGGAATTGCTTATTTATTTACTGTGTTGAAAAGGGAAACTAAAAGACATGGATCAAATTGAATATAAATCTAAAAATTATATGGTTTATAGCATTGTAATAAAAAATTTTTTTTAGTTTGAGTGCAGTGGTTGAGGAGAATGAATTCACCCTTGTTTGCAAAAAATGAAAATAAAAACGACTTCATTTCTAAATTTCTTGATTGTTTCTTTTCAGAGAAAAATGATGAAAATCAAAGTCATCAACCAGAAGCTTGATGAGGCTAACACATCTGAGTGCAAAGTGAATGAGTTGATGGGGAGCTGGAAAAGGTGTATGTTATGTTGATGTATTTAAAGTAACTTAGGACTCAGGATGTTCCAAACCGTGTTCTGCAGAACCCCAGGGTTCTGTAAAAGCTTTGTGGTGGTTCCATGAGACTTTATATGCAAAGACTGGGAGGGAGGGGAAATAACTTTACAATCATTTTTTTGTTAGGGTTCATTCCATGTCAAGTGAACCCACTTTTTGGACTCGAAGAAAACCGACCCCCTTCAGATAAATTGCAAACAAATATATGTTGTAGGTAAAAGCTTTAGAATTCTAAATGTCAACTTTGAGCATCCTAAGTAAAAAAAACTGACTGAGATTATGGTCATTTTTCTGCATAGTCCCTTTAGACTCAAAAACATCATTACTTCTCTTCAATTTATGCCTACATTTTTTACTAGTTCCTGTTGGGCTACAGAAACCTAACTTTGCCATATGGAAAAAAATTTTACGTAGATTACGTTGGCAGTTCCCGACTGGTCAGCTTTAGCAAACCTTGAACTAATGGTACTCAAGTTTAGTCTTGAATCCACAACCTGTTGGTTGCCCCATTGGTACAATGGACTGTTAAAAAGACAACGTGGAACATCAGCAACTAACATGCTGCAGGTTCAAAAGAAGCTCAGGCCATAGGTACAATCTCTCCCAAAATAGAAATGGTTAGTGCAAATGAAATCAATTTCTTTTAAAACAGTCATTGTCATTGTCCTCTGGACTAAATCTTGATAATTGTGCAAAATGTAAATCCATTTATTAGTTCTGTTATTGTTAATAAAGTACCAGAAAATGCCTGATCTAGCCATCTTCTCCATGTAAATAGTCTATCTCACCAATAACTTCCTGTTGTTTTATGTGTGCTTTCAGAAAGAAGACTTTCAGACCACAGTGAGCTCAGTTGATATTGACAGACTGAAAAAGGAAATTAGTAAACTTAATAGGGAGAAAACTGTTATAGAAGGGAGATTGACTGAGCTGGGGTAGGTATTGTGTTGGTGACTTTTTTCAATGTCCTCTGTACCAATTAATATATTTTATTTATTTTTTATACTTATAAATTGATGGAAGATTCTGACATGGCTATGTATCAAAATGGATAAAACAATTAGTGTTATTAATTTCTCTGATTTTTGTCATAATCATTACTCATTTGAATTTTTCACCAGTGAAGGTTGGAGACACAGAGTGATAAATGACCAGTAAATAATTATGCCACTAGTAAAATTGTTCTGAAAAGATGTTCATAATTAAAAATGCAGGTTTATATAATATTTGTTGATTGCCTGCAAGAAGGGAGTGACAATACATTTAGTGATACATTCGTACCAATTCCTTAGCTTTAAATTGGTCTTTCTTATTCTTTTGTTCCTTATTTAATTTTTGACTAAAAAACATGATAGATATATTTGGATATAATTGAATTCCTGTCATCACTCTTCATTCATTAAAAATCCTAAACTAGCACTCAATAATCAGATTTCCTCCATCTCTAAAAAAATACAAGCCCAAAGATGGTGGATGATTGGAATAAACAATGCTTTTGGCGATGTGCGGTTTTGCATGCAAGGAAATAATTTTAATAATTGGCGTCGGTGTTTGACATTAAACATCACAATAAAGGTTCTGTCCTGGGGTGCCTTTATGCTGAATGGTAAACAGATCTCTTGTAAGATGCACTGGCAGTTTTGCTGAGAAATTCAGCCTAGCATGTTGCCATATCTGTTGAGTTTCACAGATTATTAGTGATGTAGTTTCCATGTTTTCAGAGTTGAAAATTCTTTTCCATTTTCTTTTTTTTTATAGAATTTAAAATCTGGAAAACAAACAACAAATTGTAGGTAAGGCATGGATCTAGGGAATTATTAGGTGAAAAATAAGTATTATTGGTACAAACTAAATTCTAGATTGTGCTGAATGAGCCATTCATTATTTATTGTTCTGATTGAAACTTTGTAATTTGTAGTGTTAAGAAAATTGTATCCCTTTGTTTAGTAAAATTAGAGATATAACTGATTTTGAAGGGTTATCCCCCATTACTATCAAATCACTTGAGTTTTCTGAGAAATATGCTAAAATCTCTTAAAGTTTGAATGTATGACCCTCTATTTTTAAATTATTTTTAATGTACAATAACAGGGTATCTCTCTGCTATAATAGTAAATCTGTTTCTGAACAATTGGAGGTGATTTCCCATTACAAATGACATCTTGGTATATTGTTGCGGATACTTCAGAACCTCAAAATGTACAAAATATGAGGTAAAAAAATGTAAGTGAGTTAGAAAAATGTCAGTGGACACAAACAGTAAGAAGTTTGAAATGTGGGGCAAATGTACAGTAGCAGCTGGTGGGAGAGAATACAAATTTACGCCAAACACGTGGCTGTTGGAGCAAGATGTAGGATATTCTACAATAAGAGGGGAAGATAAAATTTCAAGAATTTTATGATTTGCTTAAACTTTTGGTGTACATATATATATGAAACAGTAGAAAAACTGAAAATATTATGTGGTGAAAGAATTAGTTTTGTATACAGGAGTTCAAGTTTTTCGACGACAGGTAAGTCAGTTTTTAGTTAGATTAATTTTTCCCGTTACTTAGAGTATTTTTTACGTGTAGGACGTAGTTTATTTTCCAGAAAAACTTATTTTTTCTGGACATAGAATTTTTTCCGAATTTTGATTTCTCTTAGAACTTAGTTTATTTTCAGGACTGAGTTTCTTTTTCAATAATACGATAAATTTTTAGGACTCAGTTTATTTTTTTAAATACTTAGAAATTGTTTTTTCAGGACTTAGAATTTTTTCAACTTAGTTTATTTCTTACACTTAGTTTATTTTCAATAAATTTTAGGACTTAGATTATTTTTGCTACCCTCTTTAAAACTTAGTTTCCCTTATAAAATCATTCAAATACTTGGTTAATTTTTTAAGTACTCTTAATTTCCTTTTTATAACACTTAATTTTTTATCCCTTTTCGCTACCTTTGTTTAAATAACTTGTTAGCCTTATTTATATAACACAAATTGTAGTGTTCTTTTAGCTTTTTCTCCCCTAAAATTGTGCAATTATTTTACGATGGAGCCTCAGCCATCTACATCAAACACAACATCCTCACCAATAAGCTATGCCAATACGGTGACGCCGAAGGTAAATTACGACATGCCAAAAGACTTTGAGGACAACAGTGGAATCCAGTCCTTTGATGACTTTCTACATGAGCTGGATCAAGATCCAGCCCATCCCCGAAATATGAGATTTGAATGTAGAAGTTCATTATTTATTCACTCTAACAAGGAAATTACTTGCTCTGAGGTCGGAAGTGCCCTAGTTGATGCCGGCCTCAATGAAAGAGTCAAGGCTGTCTTGAACAGCAGCAGAGGGGCGGTTGAGGTTGTTTGCAGCACAGCTGCAAATGCCGAGATCATCTCAACGAAAAGCTTGGTGATAAATGGAATAAAATATCCCTTCCGAGGAGCCAGCCCTATTGCCTGGATAAAAGTCCGCTGACTTCCTCCAGCTACGGGCTGCGCTATTCTGGAAAAAATCTTGTCAAAGTACGGACGTATCATCGTGCTGTTTAAATATGACACATTACCAGGCTTGCCATTCCTCTCCGGACAGAGGAGTGGTAAGATGATCCTCCGAGAACCAATTCCTCGGAGGATCAGGGAAACTGTAGACGGCAAAACGGTGTCATTCACCGCGGTATATAGAGATCAGCCAGCACAGCCACCCTACTGCTACAGGTGTAAAACAACAGGACATACACCAACCAGCTGCCCGACAAACCAACACCAACATCTCCCATCAAAGTTATCACGATTGATGAGGAGGAACCTGAAGAGCCTTCTCCTTCTCCAATCCAGGAGAAAGAGAAACCAGACAACGCTCATTCAGATGATGTACCCTTCACCCTGCCCAAGCCAAAGAGGCAGAAAAAGAAGGGTGCAAAGAGAACCATCAGGGAGTCTACTCCCACATCCCCTCCCAAGTCCAAGGAGAGGAAAACAACTGAGGTGCCCAGAGACAGTTCTCTGGAGGCACCCTATAAAAACTTATCAAAACAGTCTCTGCTGCTCCTAAAATCCAGACTCAGGGGGCTGCATCCATGGAAGTGCCCACCTAAATCGGTGCACTTTCATTTGACGGTTTCTTTCGGTGTCAACCTCAGTAATGTCCCAAGGACAACGAGCTAGATTCAGCGATTATGTTAAGACGCTCGGAATTCTTATCCCTGAATTTAAGAGGGATAAAATTCAAAAAACATTGGAACGATTTCATAGATCATCTGGAACATTCCACAAAAAACTCAATAATTTGCAGGCAAGAACTACACCTACAAAACTGCACAGAGGTAAATAGGTACTTTAATAATTGGTCAGGCAAAATACTTACAAGTTTAGATCCGTTAGGTAGGAAGAAAGGAGTAGGTAGCTCTTCTCTTTCATCATAGTCTTAACGTACAAATAGAACACTCTTATAGTGATAAAAATGGATGCGTCATAATAGCTAGTTACCAAAATGAGCTCCAAAGAAAAGTGATGATGCTTCTGTTTACGCTCCTACCGTTGCGAAGGAACGTACAGCCTTCTTTCAGAACTTCAATGATACTCTAGAAAAGGAACTTAGGTCACACCCTGCAGATGATATTTTCATCTTAGGAGACTTTAATTGCGTCCCCTCCCATGACCTAGATAGGCAGGGACCGGACATTAAAAGTAGGACGCATCTGATCAGAGAGTTGCAGCTGCAAACCATGTGTTTGCAGTTCGGCTTGGGCGATGCATTTAGGTATAAACACCCTGACGTTAAATCATACACTCACTATAGTAATAAATATAAAGTAGCTACTAGAATAGATAGAGTGTATGTTTCTAAACATATAACTAGGCAGCTCCAAGACGTTTCGCACGACATTGTCGCGTGGAGCGACCACTCTCAGGTTAAGGCCAGCTTCCTCACTCAGTCTTAGATATTGTCAGGCAAGAAAGGCTTATCAGGACATCCTCGAAAACTAGCTAAAACTAGAACTAAAATTAGAAATAAAAAGACCACTTTAGGTGCAGACAACGATAAAAATTAAAGCCATCCAAAACAAGATAGCCAAACTACAACTTAATAAAACAGGAGCTAGAATTAGGGCCCAAGTACCGGCCATGAATGGCGAAGGAAATAGAATGTCTTTCTGTGGCTTAGAAAAAAGCAAGGCAGAAAGAAAATCTATAAATAAACTTAAAGCTAAGGACGGCCGTGTCTTAATTGACATAGGAGAAATTATACAGGAAGACACTCGCTATTATAGTGAATTATACA
Organism: Nautilus pompilius; assembly: GCA_018389105.1. NCBI lineage: Eukaryota > Metazoa > Mollusca > Cephalopoda > Nautilida > Nautilidae > Nautilus > Nautilus pompilius. Next base: position 38,181 of record JACATO010000285.1, on the reverse strand, counting down.
TTAAACAGACACTTGTCCCAAAGCTCAGGACAGCATCTTGGCGTGTCTAGAGGATAAACTAGACCCCCTAGAGGCCGAGTCTTGTGAAGGACCCCTAACTCTCAATGAAAAAAAAGAAGCCATTAGGGCTTTAAATAAAGATAAATCCCCAGGGGATGACGGCCTTATGCCCGAATTCTATAAGAGATTTGAATATCTCATAGCAGGAGACCTGACAATGATCGCGAACATTGCCTATAGCAAAGGGGTGCTCTCAGAAAGCCACCGTTGTCCTGCTGCCAAAGGGGGGGGCGACTTGGAGTACTTTGACAACTGGAGACCCATAAGTCTCCTAAATAGTGATTATAAAATCATAGCTAAGGCATTAGCAAATAGGCTAGCCAAAGTTATGAATAAAGTTATTAGTGCTGATCAGACCTGTTCAGTTCCAGGAAGAAGTATAAATAATACTCTTCAACTGTTCAGAGAAATCACATCTAAGTTAGACACGGAAAATTCCATAGGTATAATGCTAGCTGTAGATCAGAAAGAAGCCTTTGATAGAGTAGATTGGAATTTCCTTGTTAAGACACTTAAAGCCCTCTGTTTCGGGAGTATTTTATAAACTTCATCAAACTTTTTCAATCTGAACTCATTTCGCAAATATATCAAAATGGCTACCTCTCCGCCTCCTTCCACCCAACAAGAGGTATTAGGCAGGGGTGCCCCCTGAGCGCCATGCTGTACGTTCTCACTGCAGAACCGCTGGCCGCCCTGATACGTCAGACACCATCAATACGAGGCATACAGAATTCAAAAATTCAACAGTACACTGACGATACGACCCTCCTGCTGCAGGATGCGACCAGCCTAGAAGCGGCATTTAAAGCTCTGGAGACTTATGAAAAAGCCTCCGGAGCAAGAGTGAACTGCAGAAAGACCAAGGCAGCATGGCTGGGGGGCAAACAACAACCCCTACACCAATTCAACATAGACTGGGTGGAAAATAAAATTAAACTTCTAGGAATTTACTTCCCTACTAACAATAGCACTAAAACTCAAAAAGATAATTGGAAGCCAGCGATTAACAAAATTAAAGCTTTATTAACCGCATGGACCTCCCTCAACCTTTCTTACTTCACCAAGACAGAATTAATTAACACATATCTTACTACAAAAATATATTATAAATCTAAAATATTAGGGATGCCAGCGTGGGTGCACACCTCCATTGATGCTGATCTCGATTGGTTTCTTTGGCAGGGGCGTAAACACCTGGCCAATAAAAAGATAACTAGACTCCCCCGAAACCAAGGAGGGTTAAACCTCATAAATTTAGAGAGCAAAATAGGTGCTCAACAAATACTAAACATAATAGATATCATAAGGAATGTAGATAATAAACCAAGATGGCAAAACCTCTTTATCGACTGTTTAGCAGAGGCATAAAACATCCCCGATGGCATGCATGTCCTCACTAAAACTATATAGATCACAAGGAAAACTACTAACAGACTACCACACATCACTAATACAGAATTGGATTAGAAGCAACATTAGCATAGGAACAAACCACCAAGTAAGCTTAGGTACACAACAGTTTGATCTGGACAAATTATCCCAACGGGATATACATCTCTTCCTGTCTTCACGACCCATCGAGGAACTGGACTACAGGGGAGGTGGGAAAACTAGATTCAGAACACTTCATGGGATAGATTGGAAAAGTTCTATTAATCACCTCGTGGATGGGTACTCCTCTGACATACACTGGAAATTAATTAGGAATGTTCTCCCCACAAGGGAGAATAAATTCAAATGGAAACTCATAAAGTCACCAAAATGTCTCAATTGCCCTGAGACGGACGAAACGGCATTACATTGTATATTTTCATGTCCGGTGAACATAGAACTGTGGTGCCTGGTCCGAGATTTGATATTCAAAATTAAAAGTCCCCTGAACAAACTAACTTCGTTCTGGCACATCTTTGGATTCAACAACAGAACTAAAAAGGACTGCTTATCTAACTTTCTGGTTTTTACTGCTCAGTGGATTGCTTGGGGTAGCCGGAAGGCTTTAGAGAGCGGTCACCTCACCTCAACTAAATTACTCTTTCAAAATTACGTAACAAATTGGTTACAGCAAAAATATGCAGTCATGCAATCCAGTATAAATGACAGAACATATTTCTCATCCATTTGGTTGATTAATAATGCTGCTTTAGGTCATATATCCACTACAAATAAACTTATCTTGCACACATCTAATCTAACCACACCCTCCTTAAACCAGCCACCCCATAAGTCAATCCTCTCCTCTTCTCTTCTCTTCCTTCCTTCCTTATTTATTTATGTAATTATTGACTCATGTATTTATAATATGTACCTGTGACATTGCTTTTTTGCCTCTTTTTCTCATCTTACAGTAGGTGAATAATCATCATCCTATGGTGAAGAAGATTAATAAGTAAAACTCATCTTTGTCATCAGGCATGAAAGAAGAATTAAGATCACGCATAACGCCATCATCTTTACTCCTCCATTAATTACAACACCTTACTTCACTTCTTCTTATAAAATTTTATTTTATATCTTCTATAACCATCAAACAAACTCCAGCCCCCTCCCCTTCTTTCAAGTGTAAGCCTCTATTTATAAATTTTCCTACCCAACTTACTACCCCAAATAAATGGACTAACCATGATTCTGTCTTTGTTACCTACACACCCCAGTCCCAACAACATCTAAGGGCTAAGAAGATAAAAGAAATACACAAGTGGTGTGGAATTGGGCACCGGTCACTGTGATGACAATCACCACAATGATCGGGCTACTTCCCAGTATAGCCACCTAAACTGGGAACCTCTGGTCCCCCTACGTGGGAGGTGAACTAATTTTTTTTAGCATTTGTGTTACAGCAAAGCCTGGGAACCTCTGGTTCCCTGATGAGGGAGGACTGGAAGTAAACCAACAGGAATGGAGGGAGAACATGTCTCCATCCATTTTTACAAACAATAAAAAACAGAGGCCTACCCCATTTCCCAAATCCATTTTTGATTTATCAAAAATAAACAGTGGCCCAAACTTTCCCCCCTCAGTACAAGGACATACAGAGAGAAAACTCTGTTCTAGAGAGTTCAGCCAGGAGAAACCTACCCCTCCTGCGTGCAATACGAAGGAGTTGGGTAGCCCGCTGCTGTCCTAGGTTGAGGTACAACTTAAACAAACACAGGTCAAAAATAAGGCCTCACTTGCATACAGCTGTGGCGGCTGGTTGTGAACCGACCCAGCTCGCAATCTAACATATGCAACCTCACATACACACCCAACATTATGCATGACAACACAAAAAAAAAAGGTTCAGGAGCCAAATCCATTTATCTGTCTGGTTTAAGTTATGAAGGTTTGTTTGATGACTGTTTATGTAAAAAGAAAAAAAAATGTGTGGAAATTAAGATTTACAACTCTTGTGCAAAGTAACTGTTTTCTATTAAAATGTACTCTTGATAGAGAGGACTACATTTTGCATGTAATTCCGTGCACTGTCATGTTTGCCTTTTTTAGTAGTTCATTTTAATCAGGGGGCTGTGACATTATTTACATGAACCAAGTTAACTAATAAGTCTTCAAATTGAGTTTTGGGTATATTTATTTGAATTTAAAAGATTTTCACAAGTTATGCCAACACAATTAGAAAGGTAAGTGTTTCACATTTGTGGCAATGTCATCAGCAGGATTAGTGCAGAACTATACTAACTTGTATTTACCATCTTCAATGGTCCATTTGTTATTCTTTAGCTTTAGTTGTGTCATTTTTGCCTTGTCTGTGTTTTTCCCATAATGTTTAAATATAGTTAGCATGCACATTTTATTGCTTCAGAGTTGATTGGCTTACTGCAGTGTGTTTGCTTCCATCTTTTTGATCTCTTCTAAAGTGTGCCTTTTGTCATTTGATCATATATCTATCATTTATCACCCTTGTAACAGGCTAAGTTAATTTTCTTCTATTCAGGTACACAATCATTTTCTCTCAGTTTTGGTAGACAAGTTCTGACATCTGAGTTCTTCAACTGTCACTGTATACTTCGGATTTTTTCCCCATTATTGTTAGATGGCATATATTTTCTTTTTCTTTAAGACTGGAACATGGGCAATCCGATTTGTGCATTGAGCCTGGCAATGCGGCACATGTTTCTCTAGCTTTTCTGAAAAAAGGCTGCATCTATCAAGCATCTTGTATTATATTCCACGAGAGGCCAACATCCATATGTAGTTTTCTCTTATCATACGGGCTTGCATGATCATAAGAAGATGACGACAATATTGATATCATCTGCTGTAAAAACCATATGGGCCTACCCATTTTTATTCTTGCTGGAAATATACTTTGTGGTGCAGGATTTTTTGTTTCAATGTGCTTGCTATTCAGAGCCTGCACTTTTCTCTGAGATTGGTCAACTTTCCACCATGTATGAGAAAACAATTTTCTTCAAAGTAATTCATGAAACTTTTTATCTTAAAAAACTTTACGGTTTGTATATGATGTCTTTTCACAGTACCACGAAAAAAAACAGAACTGTTTTGAAGGAAGCCGAATGATTCAGCAAATTGTTTTGGTTTGCTTTGGTTAGGACACTTATGAGAACGGAGTCTGGGTTATTACTGTATTTTTTTGCTTTTGTTCAAGACTTTTTATCACTGGAAATTTGTAACAATCGTTGACAAAGTAGATTTCTCTGTACAAGTGTAACACATTAGGGATAGGTTACTCTTCAATACACCTTTGACTGTTGGTATCAAGATTGTCAGAAGTTTTTCACTGACAGAATTTGGATGGTTAATTCTGATTCTGGTTTCTCTGCTGTTATCTTTCTTGATCCATCATTGGTTTCTTAAAGAGAGGGTGCTGGTTTGAGTGGATAATTAAACAGACATCAAGTCAACTTTTTATAGTTGAAACTAATAATAGCAGCTGTCAAAAACAAGTCCTAGGTTCCTTTTGGATTGAGCTAGATGGCGCTACTGTCATGGATTGTTTTGAAAAAGTACTTGGTCACTTTTGTAGGAGTAAAAGTTATAAATCAGAATTCTACATCCCCCCTTTTTTATTTTTTTATTCCAAAATAAATAGTCATCAAAACTTCATGACTCCGATACGTATCATTTGACTCAGTCCTTTTTCTTGGATGTTTGTTAAAACTAACTTTTGAGAGACATGTGAACACGTGCTAACTCAGATGTATTGTGGTGGTACTCGTTATATTTTAGATATTCTTTTTTTTTTGAGAAGTGAGTTGAACCACTCCACCGTCAGTCCACCTTTCAGACTCAACTGGACATGCTAAGAAAGATAAAAAACCTGAAGTGACCATATCAGGAAGAGGTTATATGCCCACTGGCTGGTTGGACAAGGTTGGTTTGTGTGCTATTCTGTCTATTTAACTATGAAAACCAAAACCTAGTAACTGACTAATCTTAGGAAAGGTAAAGGAACAGAAAACAATTTTTGCCTGTAACTTTGTTTTGTGCTATTCTGTCTATTTAACTATGAAAACCAAAACCTAGTAACTGACTAATCTTAGGAAAGGTAAAGGAACAGAAAACAATTTTTGCCTGTAACTTTTTTTGTAAAATTAGAGCAGAGTTGGATTTGACAACAACAATCAAAGGTGCTGGCCGAGCCACCTGCCTTGCACATTTGCCTCCATGAATTTTTAGGTTTTTTGTAGCCATTTGTTTGATCTTGCTTGCTGAGATTTCAGCGTCTCATAACTGGCCTCTTCAGTAATCTTGATAATTTCAACAGACTAAATTTGATGATTTTTAAAACAAAAACTTGTTTGAAATTAATCAAATGCCTATCAGCTTTGTTTATTTATTTTTTAAAATTTGTTTACTGTATTCACAGCAGTCTAGACATTTTTCTGAACATAACCTATCTGCACTGTTACCCATTCAGAATGGTGTATTTTGAAAGATTTCTCAATCTTATGTTATTCTTTTTTGAGATTTTACATCCCTTTAAGTTTGGAAAGTTATTGGTTGATGTATATCTGTTGATGTATAGGATTAAATTGGTATTTTTCCATCATGTTATGAATAGTAACCTATTTTTTAAAAATCTTTCCATGTTTGCCATCATCAACATTTAGTCCTGTGGAGGACTGTTTTGATTTGAGTGTGATGATGATAATTGGATTGTATGAGGGGCTGAACTTGTGCTGAACCTTGGATTGTGTTGGTTGCTGAGTTTATTAGCAAGTTCTGTTACTACTTTAGGGAAAATCCTGAACCGACTTTCCCTTTATTTTATTAACTTAGAAATATACAGAATTCCCACTCCAAACAGTTTTTTACCCTCCGAAGAATGCATGTATCTACAGTTTCCCTTCTGTATACCATTTTAGCAACCACAGTATGGATTTCTGTGTATCTGCGGCATAGCACGGCTAGGAATACGAATACACATTCATCCATGCAACATCCTCATTGCTGGTCATACCTGCCATGCAATCTCTTGCACAGTGATTTGTACCAATGGGATGTTGTCAATTGCTCAACATTATTTTCATGTGTTCATCACCTGTATTTATAGTTTATTAACAATAATTTGGCCCCTAAGGGTGCACTTAGTGGTAAAGGTGAAAAAAGTGGGAATAATTAGGAGTGGTTTGATCAGCTCGCTCATAGTGAGTGTGCATCATTGGTGGGGAGACTCGTGGGAGTTAACGAGTCCACCATTAGGACAGTAAAGAAAAGTGAAGGTTCAGTAAGGGTCAGTATTACTGGTGGTACATCTAAAGTGCTAAAGTAACCCTTATGTAGCATGACCCTAACATAGTAGAAAATGGAGAATGTTCTTAACATATGGATTGAAGACAGGCCCAGAAAAAGCATCTATTTAAGTAGCCAAGTGTCACACGAGATGATCAGGTGTATCTACATGCATCTTGGGAAACTTTGGGGGAGGGAAGCATTGAAAACATTAAGTTTTCAAACTAGTAAGGGCTGGTTTGTAAACCTTAAGAAGTACAGCCTGAATAATATCAAGATTGTGGGGGCTGGGGAATCTGATCACGAGGCTGTTGTAATGTCTCAGAGCATCTGAATAAGTTGACTACTACTTCTTAGCGTTCGCCACCAAACTGTCATCCACAACTAGTGATGATCTAATCATCTTCTGCAGATCCTGCCTGCTGCCATAGAGTTTTGTTCTGAGGGGAGTAGCTGTTGGCCACATTTTCCGTCTCTCCTCCAAAAGTGAACATCTCTGTAGAATGTGTTTAGCTGTCTGATCCTCTTGACTGCAGGAGCAGGTTGTGAAGGTACCAGCTTAAACTTTCAGCTCATGTGAGCATTGAGCCGATTGTGTCTGGTTCGGAGTCTCACCAGAGTCACTCGTTGGTCTCTGGACAGTAGGTGGTGGTAGTCCCTTTCTGTCTGTGGCCCAAATAATGCTCTGATGATGATCCTCTTTTCCCAAAAGCTAATGCTGTTGTCTGGTTGGTCTTCCTGTGCACTAGCTTTTGCTAGCTCATCTGCTTTCTCGTTCCCTGGTACTCCACAGTGGGCTGGGATCCAATGGAGGGCCACTCTCTGGTTCTTCCAACTAATTGTAGAGCAATTGGCCAGATGGGGAAGCGTTATCATAAGGGCCTGAAGAATGGAAAGAATAAGTTGACTGAAGAGAAGGGTTACCTGCCAGATCAGGTCTTCAATGCTGTTGATTAGACAGGACTTTTTTGGAAGCACATGCCTAACAACTTTCATCTCAAAGGTTGAGAAGTCTGTTCCGGCAGCACCACAGGGGCATTGCTTCATCAAACTGATGCTCCTGTACCGCTCACAGAAGCCCCATTCCCTGAAGGGAAACAACAAAAAACCACCACCCTGTCTTTTGACACTCTAATCACTGCAGTGTATGGACTGGTTCAACTGCTCATGTTTGATAATGCACCTGGCCACCCTGAGGCATTCCAATTTTCCCACCCAAATACTGAAGTTGTGTTCCTGCCTCCTAACACGACGTTGCTCCTTCAGACCATGGACCAGAACATGATAACAACCTTCTAAAGTTACTACACATGTATGCCACACCTTCACTGGCATGGACACCATGGAGAAGGACCTGACCATGACAGTGACAGAGTGGAAAAAGTATGACATCAGACTATCACCAACATTAAGGAAACACTTGATGAGGTGAAGCTATCGACACTGAATACCTGCTGGTGTAAATCTTAAAGGGAGACTAAGTTCAAATGCATTGTGGAGGCTGCATAGCATTTAGGAGGAGGGGCTGGCCAACATGCAGGCTAATGTGGTCAAGGAGCTGCTTCAGTCACACATGAAGGAATTAAGCGAGGACCTGGAGCTGATATAATTATCTAGTGATGACAACGCAGGTGAGGATGTAGTGGAGAAGCTGAAGATGACTCTAGCCAACATTATCCTCTGAATGATATATGCTACCAATCTCTTATCTCTTCAGGAAAGAATTGATCCATTCAAGGAGCGTAACCTCAACTTAAAGTGAGGGTTGGAGGAATTAATGAGACCATATAAGGAACTACAGAGGGATTTCATCTACAAGAAAATGAGCCAACCCTTCCATCTTAAGTGTTTTAAAGAAAGCCACCACTGATGCTCCAGCCACATCCTCCGCCTGAGATACTGTCACTTGCCACAGTAGTGAAATAAACTTGGGGTTAAGGAAACTGTGGCTGCAGTTCCCCTAACTTCCTATTTCCTATAAGACCTTATATTTGCTAACTGCAGTTTTTTCCTACTGTGGTGGTTTTCAAGAATATAACCACCATGGCAGGCAAGGGAATCTGTATTGGCTTTTAAGCAACTTTTACAAAAAGAAAAAAACAAAAAATTTTTGTGGTAATACCGTAAACATTTTTTCTAGATGCTTTTCTAAGGAAGATAGCAAACATTTTAATTTCCTTATTGGAGAATGACATTTTGGAGGTTTTATTTCGGCATTTCTTCTTCATGCTCTTGTGTTTCTCTGCTGGAAAGCTAAACATGAAGGTACCATTATCCATGTACTTGGTGAAATACCAGCCTGGATAAGTATGTAATGTGAGTACCAGTGGATGTGGAACAAATCACATGTTAGAAAGTTTTGTTTTTAAACTATGCTGTCCCTTCTCAAGCTTTTAAGAGATGCCTGATCATTTAAAACTATCTACTCTGATAATGCCAACAGCTCACTGTGCAGATATACTTCTATCCACACCTGTTTTACTATAGAGGATAAAGCAGTGTTGTGAAAATTGCAGACTAGAGGTGGAAGACAGCTAGATAGGCATTATGGTGCTGATTCTTTCAGACTGACTGGAGTGGAGGTCATTTAATGTTCTGGGTTATGTCGTCTGTGCTTACTCTAACTAGCAATCATGCTACCTGTGGCACACCCTGGTGTGCCAGAGTCACCCACAGAGGCAGCTGGCACACCCAAAAATTAGATGCATAATTAATTTTCATTTATAGTCTTACTAAAACGTTTTGTTCTAAATTTAGGCTGATCTGATGGTGACCCACGCGAGCATCATGGGAGACTAATGTTAGGGGTATTGTAAACCAGTGCTACTCAAAGTGTGGTACCTGTACCAGTGCAGGTACGTGGGGTGTTTCTGGAAAAGAAGGAAACAATAGTATAAACAATATCGAGTATTGTCCAGGTGGGAAAATAACAGGAAGTCATGGGGTTGATTACCCCAGGGCAAGTTAACCTGGAGGGATTGTGACTGTGACGCAATCGGAGTATCCCAGTGTGGGAGACAAAAGAGAACCCCCCCGATGGCTACAAAGCCATACAATGTTTATTTAGGCATCAAAACTGGATGGGATGTAAAATATGAAGCTTCTCTGCGTTTGTGGGACGATTTCCTCCTCGTGAGGAGCGCGGACGAAGTTGGCCTGGCGGACATCAACCGCCTGGTGCAGGAGATAAGTGAGCGGAAGCAGCATACACACGCATGCGCATAGCGAACTCTATAAATGTACACGGTCCGTCCCCTATCGGTGATTCAGTAAAGTTCGGTAAAACCTGATCAGCCGCTTTGTGTGGGAGCGATCGCTCGTGGCCAAACAAAAAGGCCTGTAAAATAGAAAAAGTTTTTAATTTTTATTTATTCATTATGTTTTCAGTATATATTAATATTAATACGAATTTTCAAATAATATTTTCTCGGATCGTAAACAAATAGTAATATGGCAATATATGGTAACGGTCCTTGGACATTGGAAAAAAAACCAGCCGGGCTTCCACATCATATGGTTTGAGAAGCGCCCTCGAAACAATGCAATGCTTGCTGCTGGTTTGTAGATACAGGAAACAGGTGCACTAGGACACAATGGCTGTCCATTCATTCCTCTCAGTGACAACCTGGAGGCAGAAAATCCCAAGTCCAGTAGTGGACCAGCCTGGCGCCTGACATAGCCCATCCATATTGTGTTTCCAGAATGCCACCGTCTTCACTTTCTCCTCGGCTGGAGTTTTCTCAAACAGTTTGTTCGACAGAGGCGCGCCGTTCACTTTCGCCATCTTCCTGATGACCGCCTCGGCTCTCTCGTCGTTTCCCCGACTGCTCAGCCACCGAGGAGATTCGGGAACAATCCTGGAGCAGAATAAGCGAAGTAAGTGGCCCGCAGGGAGAGCAGTACTATTCAGTCCGGGCCTGACTGAGCCCTGCCAAAAAGCGCTGAGAGAGAGAGGGAGGGGAACGAAGGACACACACAGTACGCACATATGTCGCTTCAGGGACCAGACCACACGAGTCTCCATATAGTTATGTCCACTACAGTTTACCAAAATGAAACAAAGCTCCATGCTTAATTTCTTTAAGAAACCCTGGCTTGATATCCAGTCGGACACAAGGCCTACAGGTGAGGAGGATGTTTCATCCTCCCGATCAACAAGTGCGACTCCTCTGGCACAGCCGGCTGCGGCGCCCGTGGAGCATACTACAGAGACTGAATCGGGGGACACCAAAATGCCAGTTGAGATGTTACAGACCTTCCGGTGATAGATGAACCTGATACCAGCCCAAACTGCATACTTTCCCAGCCACGCAAGCAGTCAGTGGAAAGAGGACCTTTTATGCTGAATGGTGTGACCGGTTCACTTCGCTAGAGTGTAGCATCAAACTGGACGCTGTTTTTTAGCCAGTCCTGCTGCCATTTAAACTGACATCAAAGGACAGATTCAGCAAAGCAGGGCTGAGAGACTGGGGGTCATCTTGTAAGTTTGTGTAGGAAACACTAAGCCAGTAAAGTCCATGATGTTGTTGTGCGTCACCTCAGGATAGTCCTCAGTAGCGCTGTGGCTGCACGTGGAAGTCGTAGGAGAGACCCAGCTGATGGTGATGACGGTCCACCAGGAAGGCAGGGCAGCGCATCCAAAGGTGTTCTGATGACTCTTCCTCTTCCGCGCAGAACCGGCAGATGTCGGTCTCGGCTTTGCCTGTGAGGCACAGCCAGCGCCGGAGTTATGGATGATGCCCGGACCGAAACCTGATGAGGTCCGTCAGTTCTGATTTCTCCTCGCTGAGATTTGGCGTCCTTGTCTGCAGTGATTGCGGTCGGCGGATGATAGCCTGGCGTGTGGGCGCATCTACACCCTTTTCGACTTATGTTGCAGCTGAGCCCAACCTCGCCTGTTTATCTGCCATGTCGTTCCCCATCAGGTTGCAATGACCGGGTACCCAGAGTATGTGTGCCTCCTTGGTTGTTAGTAGTTGGGAGATGGCCGGTTGCAGCGCCAGCACGGAAGAATCTGGTTGTAGCAGATTGCCAACTGCTTCGACTAATGATTTGCAATCACAGACGATAGTCGCGGAATGCCAGTCATCTTGATTCTTTAACCATTCGAGGGCGGTTTGTAGTGCCACCTTTTCGGACAGGTAGGAACTGCTGTGCGCACCTGTTGGGGCATGCCATTGGTGGATGAGGTCCGTCCCCTGTAGGACCACTAAGCCAGCTCCGCCGGTCCTGACACCTTCCATAGTGGATCCATCAGTGTAGAGTTGAATATCGGTTTCGCCGGCATCTTTGATGGTCTGGACAGCTCTTGCAAGCTGTATGGAGTTTAGCATCGAGTTGTCAGCCGGTGTCAGCAAAATGGGCGCTGGAGGTGGACGATCCCACGGTGGGGGAGGAGGTAGCGTGACTATGGAGTCTTGCAGGAGGTTGAGTTCCGTCAGGCCAGGATACACTTGACGTCGCGCGTTGCTATCCATCTCCTTGGGGTCTGTCACGGCGATGTGAAACCAAGAGTCAGCTTTCAGAAGGAACAGGGTCCTAAAACGAGTGGCTAGGGGAGTGAGGTTGGCTTCTTGTAGGACAAACTCTGCCGGGGTTGATCGAAGGTGGCCAGTGATGGCGCGTGCGGCGTTTAGTTGCGCACTCTCCAGCTTGTTCAAGTGGTTTTGGAAATCCAGGGTGCCCCAGCTGGTGCAGCGTATTCGGCGAGGCTGCGCTGGGTAGCAATGTACACCGTGCGTAGATCCGCTTGCCGCCATCCCCAAGTTGTGCTCCCGAGGGCGCGGAGGAGGTTTGTTCTACTTGACATCGCTTGGCAGTTCGTCTTGACGTGTTCCTTGAAGGACAACTGTCTATCGTAGCGCACGCCAAGAAAATTTGGAGCTGGTGAGCCTTTAGTGGTGATGTTCGGCTGCCAACGTTCCTCATTGGATGCAAGCCTGAAGATGACACCTCACGTTTTGAGGGTGACGTGCGCTTCATCACTCCAGGAAACCACTTTATCCACTTCTGTCTGCAGTTTGTGATTGACATCTTCCTTGTTCTGGCCACTGCACGCTATCGCCAAGTCGTCGGCATATGCGCTGACAAGGGTCGGTTCCTCGAAGCGACTTAAGAGGTCGTTTATGTAGATGACAAATAGGAGAGGTGATAGTATCGATCCCTGTGGTAGACCTTGAAGTTGCGCGGTCTGCTCTCAGAGGAGGTTATGCGAACTCTGGCAATGCGATTCGTCAGCCACTCGGACATCCATCTCAGGAAGCGCTGCGGTACACCAAACCGCATCATCTTACGCAGTAGCCCCGTTCTCCAAACGCAGTCGTAAGCTTTGCTGAAATCGAAGAGGGCGATCCCTGTCCGGAGTCTCGGAGACGATTGAAAGCCGTCGGCAATGTGTTGTGACAACCGGAGACATTGGTCCGCAGTGCTGCGCCCCTTACGGAAACCAGCTTGCCACGGGCTCAGCAACGAATGCTCTTCTAGCCACCATGAGAGACGGTTTACAATCATCCGCTCTAGCACTTTCCCGATGGTAGTTGTGAGTTCGATGGGGCGATAGCTTTCTATTGCTTGTGGATCTTTCCCTTTCTCTCAGAAAATGGACGATCTTCCTGGTTAAATAAAAGGTTGTGTGGCTGATTGTTTGTCAGTGTGTCCAGCTCGTAGCTAGACAGTCGGCAAGTTCGCTTGTGAACAGAAGGGTTGTGAGTTCGATCTTAGGTGTGTTCGATTGTTCCTGCTGCTGATAAAAGCCAAAAAGCTTGAAACAACTGTACAGCATTCCCTCTGAACGCTGACATTCTCTTAACTTTTCAGTTCCCAAAACTCAGTGCTAAAAAGACATTTATGTGTATGATTCGTGGTTTGTGGAAGATGTTGATGGTCTTCTCTCTTTTATTCTACTTATATATTCTTCTCTCCAGAATTTCGAACTTAACCCTGTTTTGCTCTTCCACATACTTCTTTTTGCATATATATATATAATATATTATATAAAATAATTAATTTAAATCTTTCCTTAAATGCATCCTTCCGGGTTAAATAAAAAGGTATCTGTTTGATAGTTAGTTTCGTGTCCGGCTCGTAGCTCGACGGGTAGCATGTACGCTTCTGAACCGGAGTGTTGAAGGTTCGATACCCGTTGGATGCTGATGGTTTTACTTTTTTTATTCTACTTATATATTTTTCTCTCCTGAGTTTAGAACCTGACCATGTGTCATTCTTCTTCTGCATGCTTGTTCCTGCATTTAATGAATTCATTCTTCCTCTAAAGACATCCTTCCTGGTTAAATAGAAAGGTATCTGTTTGATAGTTAGTTATCGTGTCCGGCTCGTAGCTCGACGGGTAGCATGTACGCTTCTGAACCGGAGTGTTGAAGGTTCGATACCCGTTGGATGCTGAGGGTTTCTCTTTTTTATTCTACTTATATATTTTTCTCTTCCTGAGTTTAGAACCTGACCATGTGTCGCTCTTCTTCTGCATGCTTGTTCCTGCATTTAATGAATTCATTCTTCTCTAAAGACATCCTTCCTGGTTAAATAGAAAGGTATCTGTTTGATAGTTAGTTATCGTGTCCGGCTCGTAGCTCGACGGGTAGCATGTACGCTTCTGAACCGGAGTGTTGAAGGTTCGATACCCGTTGGATGCTGATGTTTTTACTTTTTTTATTCTACTTATATATTTTTCTCTCCTGAGTTTAGAACCTGACCATGTGTCGCTCTTCTTCTGCATGCTTGTTCCTGCATTTAATGAATTCATTCTTCCTCTAAAGACATCCTTCCTGGTTAAATAGAAAGGTATCTGTTTGATAGTTAGTTATCGTGTCCGGCTCGTAGCTCGACGGGTAGCATGTACGCTTCTGAACCGGAGTGTTGAAGGTTCGATACCCGTTGGATGCTGATGGTTTTACTTTTTTTTATTCTACTTATATATTTTTCTCTCCTGAGTTTAGAACCTGACCATGTGTCGCTCTTCTTCTGCATGCTTGTTCCTGCATTTAATGAATTCATTCTTCCTCTAAAGACATCCTTCCTGGTTAAATAGAAAGGTATCTGTTTGATAGTTAGTTATCGTGTCCGGCTCGTAGCTCGACGGGTAGCATGTACGCTTCTGAACCGGAGTGTTGAAGGTTCGATACCCGTTGGATGCTGATGGTTTTACTTTTTTTATTCTACTTATATATTTTTCTCTCCTGAGTTTAGAACCTGACCATGTGTCATTTTTCTTCTGCATGCTTGTTCCTGCATTTAATGAATTCATTCTTCCTCTAAAGACATCCTTCCTGGTTAAATAGAAAGGTATCTGTTTGATAGTTAGTTATCGTGTCCGGCTCGTAGCTCGACGGGTAGCATGTACGCTTCTGAACCGGAGTGTTGAAGGTTCGATACCCGTTGGATGCTGATGGTTTTTACTTTTTTTATTCTACTTATATATTTTTCTCTCCTGAGTTTAGAACCTGACCATGTGTCGCTCTTCTTCTGCATGCTTGTTCCTGCATTTAATGAATTCATTCTTCCTCTAAAGACATCCTTCCTGGTTAAATAGAAAGGTATCTGTTTGATAGTTAGTTATCGTGTCCGGCTCGTAGCTCGACGGGTAGCATGTACGCTTCTGAACCGGAGTGTTGAAGGTTCGATACCCGTTGGATGCTGATGGTTTTACTTTTTTTATTCTACTTATATATTTTTCTCTCCTGAGTTTAGAACCTGACCATGTGTCGCTCTTCTTCTGCATGCTTGTTCCTGCATTTAATGAATTCATTCTTCCTCTAAAGACATCCTTCCTGGTTAAATAGAAAGGTATCTGTTTGATAGCTAGTTATCGTGTCCGGCTCGTAGCTCGACGGGTAGCATGTACGCTTCTGAACCGGAGTGTTGAAGGTTCGATACCCGTTGGATGCTGATGGTTTTACTTTTTTTTATTCTACTTATATATTTTTCTCTCCTGAGTTTAGAACCTGACCATGTGTCATTCTTCTTCTGCATGCTTGTTCCTGCATTTAATGAATTCATTCTTTCTCTAAAGACATCCTTCCTGGTTAAATAGAAAGGTATCTGTTTGATAGTTAGTTATCGTGTCCGGCTCGTAGCTCGACGGGTAGCATGTACGCTTCTGAACCGGAGTGTTGAAGGTTCGATACCCGTTGGATGCTGATGGTTTTACTTTTTTTATTCTACTTATATATTTTTCTCTCCTGAGTTTAGAACCTGACCATGTGTCGCTCTTCTTCTGCATGCTTGTTCCTGCATTTAATGAATTCATTCTTCCTCTAAAGACATCCTTCCTGGTTAAATAGAAAGGTATCTGTTTGATAGTTAGTTATCGTGTCCGGCTCGTAGCTCGACGGGTAGCATGTACGCTTCTGAACCGGAGGTGTTGAAGGTTCGATACCCGTTGGATGCTGATGGTTTTACTTTTTTTTATTCTACTTATATATTTTTTCTCTCCTGAGTTTAGAACCTGACCATGTGTCGCTCTTCTTCTGCATGCTTGTTCCTGCATTTAATGAATTCATTCTTCCTCTAAAGACATCCTTCCTGGTTAAATAGAAAGGTATCTGTTTTGATAGTTAGTTATCGTGTCCGGCTCGTAGCTCGACGGGTAGCATGTACGCTTCTGAACCGGAGTGTTGACGGTTCGATACCCGTTGGATGCTGATGGTTTTACTTTTTTCATTCTACTTATATATTTTTCTCTCCTGAGTTTAGAACCTGACCATGTGTCGCTCTTCTTCTGCATGCTTGTTCCTGCATTTAATGAATTCATTCTTCCTCTAAAGACATCCTTCCTGGTTAAATAGAAAGGTATCTGTTTGATAGCTAGTTATCGTGTCCGGCTCGTAGCTCGACGGGTAGCATGTACGCTTCTGAACCGGAGTGTTGAAGGTTCGATACCCGTTGGATGCTGATGGTTTTACTTTTTTTATTCTACTTATATATTTTTCTCTCCTGAGTTGAACCTGACCATGTGTCATTCTTCTTCTGCATGCTTGTTCCTGCATTTAATGAATTCATTCTTCCTCTAAAGACATCCTTCCTGGTTAAATAGAAAGGTATCTGTTTGATACTTAGTTATCGTGTCCGGCTCGTAGCTCGACGGGTAGCATGTACGCTTCTGAACCGGAGTGTTTGAAGGTTCGATACCCGTTGGATGCTGATGGTTTTACTTTTTTTATTCTACTTATATATTTTTCTCTCCTGAGTTTAGAACCTGACCATGTGTCGCTCTTCTTCTGCATGCTTGTTCCTGCATTTAATGAATTCATTCTTCCTCTAAAGACATCCTTCCTGGTTAAATAGAAAGGTATCTGTTTGATAGTTAGTTATCGTGTCCGGCTCGTAGCTCGACGGGTAGCATGTACGCTTCTCTGAACCGGAGTGTTGAAGGTTCGATACCCGTTGGATGCTGATGGTTTTACTTTTTTTATTCTACTTATATATTTTTCTCTCCTGAGTTTAGAACCTGACCATGTGTCGCTCTTCTTCTGCATGCTTGTTCCTGCATTTAATGAATTCATTCTTCCTCTAAAGACATCCTTCCTGGTTAAATAGAAAGGTATCTGTTTGATAGTTAGTTATCGTGTCCGGCTCGTAGCTCGACGGGTAGCATGTACGCTTCTGAACCGGAGTGTTGAAGGTTCGATACCCGTTGGATGCTGACGGTTTTACTTTTTTTATTCTACTTATATATTTTTCTCTCCTGAGTTTAGAACCTGACCATGTGTCATTCTTCTTCTGCATGCTTGTTCCTGCATTTAATGAATTCATTCTTCCTCTAAAGACATCCTTCCTGGTTAAATAGAAGGTATCTGTTTGATAGTAGTTTCGTGTCCGGCTCGTAGCTCGACGGGTAGCATGTACGCTTCTGAACCGGAGTGTTGAAGGTTCGATACCCGTTGGATGCTGATGGTTTTACTTTTTTTATTCTACTTATATATTTTTCTCTCCTGAGTTTAGAACCTGACCATGTGTCGCTCTTCTTCTGCATGCTTGTTCCTGCATTTAATGAATTCATTCTTCCTCTATAGACATCCTTCCTGGTTAAATAGAAAGGTATCTGTTTGATAGTTAGTTATCGTGTCCGGCTCGTAGCTCGACGGGTAGCATGTACGCTTCTGAACCGGAGTGTTGAAGGTTCGATACCCGTTGGATGCTGATGGTTTTACTTTTTTATTCTACTTATATATTTTTCTCTCCTGAGTTTAGAACCTGACCATGTGTCGCTCTTCTTCTGCATGCTTGTTCCTGCATTTAATGAATTCATTCTTCCTCTAAAGACATCCTTCCTGGTTAAATAGAAAGGTATCTGTTTGATAGCTAGTTATCGTGTCCGGCTCGTAGCTCGACGGGTAGCATGTACGCTTCTGAACCGGAGTGTTGAAGGTTCGATACCCGTTGGATGCTGATGGTTTTACTTTTTTTATTCTACTTATATATTTTTCTCTCCTGAGTTTAGAACCTGACCATGTGTCATTCTTCTTCTGCATGCTTGTTCCTGCATTTAATGAATTCATTCTTCCTCTAAAGACATCCTTCCTGGTTAAATAGAAAGGTATCTGTTTGATAGTTAGTTATCGTGTCCGGCTCGTAGCTCGACGGGTAGCATGTACGCTTCTGAACCGGAGTGTTGAAGGTTCGATACCCGTTGGATGCTGATGGTTTTACTTTTTTTATTCTACTTATATATTTTTCTCTCCTGAGTTTAGAACCTGACCATGTGTCGCTCTTCTTCTGCATGCTTGTTCCTGCATTTAATGAATTCATTCTTCCTCTAAAGACATCCTTCCTGGTTAAATAGAAAGGTATCTGTTTGATAGTTAGTTATCGTGTCCGGCTCGTAGCTCGACGGGTAGCATGTACGCTTCTGAACCGGAGTGTTGAAGGTTCGATACCCGTTGGATGCTGATGGTTTTACTTTTTTTATTCTACTTATATATTTTTCTCTCTCCTGAGTTTAGAACCTGACCATGTGTCGCTCTTCTTCTGCATGCTTGTTCCTGCATTTAATGAATTCATTCTTTAAGACTAAAAGAAATTCTCTTGCCTGGGTTAGATAGATACGTAATTGGTGAGGTTTGGATTTTTAATGTTCATCGTTTTATCCTGCTATGAAGCCATTCCTCCTGAGAGAAGTGACGGTTGAAAGGCGCTTCCAAAGGAATGATCGTTTGGAGATATTGTGGCTCGTCCGGTCAGACGGCTGCTTCGTTTATGCTTATATTCTTTCCTCCGAGTTGCCTGACCAGTGTCTGTCTTCTGATCTCATGTCATTTTAAATAATTCAATCCTTCCCACTCCTGGTTAAATAGAAAGGTATCTGTTTGATAGTTAGTTATCGTGTCCGGCTCGTAGCTCGACGGGTAGCATGTACGCTTCTGAACCGGAGTGTTGACGGTTCGATACCCGTTGGATGCTGATGGTTTTACTTTTTTCTTCTACTTATATATTTTTCTCTCCTGAGTTTAGAACCTGACCATGTGTCATTCTTCTTCTGTCTCTTGCTTGTTCCTGCATTTAATGAATTCATTCTTCCTCTAAAGACATCCTTCCTGGTTAAATAAAAGGTATCTGTTTGATAGCTAGTTATCGTGTCCGGCTCGTAGCTCGACGGGTAGCATGTACGCTTCTGAACCGGAGTGTTGAAGGTTCGATACCCGTTGGATGCTGATGGTTTTACTTTTTTTATTCTACTTATATATTTTTTCTCTCCTGAGTTTAGAACCTGACCATGTGTCATTCTTCTTCTGCATGCTTGTTCCTGCATTTAATGAATTCATTCTTCCTCTAAAGACATCCTTCCTGGTTAAATAGAAAGGTATCTGTTTGATACTTAGTTATCGTGTCCGGCTCGTAGCTCGACGGGTAGCATGTACGCTTCTGAACCGGAGTGTTGAAGGTTCGATACCCGTTGGATGCTGATGGTTTTACTTTTTTTATTCTACTTATATATTTTTCTCTCCTGAGTTTAGAACCTGACCATGTGTCGCTCTTCTTCTGCATGCTTGTTCCTGCATTTAATGAATTCATTCTTCCTCTAAAGACATCCTTCCTGGTTAAATAGAAAGGTATCTGTTTGATAGTTAGTTATCGTGTCCGGCTCGTAGCTCGACGGGTAGCATGTACGCTTCTGAACCGGAGTGTTGAAGGTTCGATACCCGTTGGATGCTGATGGTTTTACTTTTTTTATTCTACTTATATATTTTTCTCTCCTGAGTTTAGAACCTGACCATGTGTCGCTCTTCTTCTGCATGCTTGTTCCTGCATTTAATGAATTCATTCTTCCTCTAAAGACATCCTTCCTGGTTAAATAGAAAGGTATCTGTTTGATAGTTAGTTATCGTGTCCGGCTCGTAGCTCGACGGGTAGCATGTACGCTTCTGAACCGGAGTGTTGAAGGTTCGATACCCGTTGGATGCTGACGGTTTTACTTTTTTTATTCTACTTATATATTTTTCTCTCCTGAGTTTAGAACCTGACCATGTGTCATTCTTCTTCTGCATGCTTGTTCCTGCATTTAATGAATTCATTCTTCCTCTAAAGACATCCTTCCTGGTTAAATAGAAAGGTATCTGTTTGATAGCTAGTTATCGTGTCCGGCTCGTAGCTCGACGGGTAGCATGTACGCTTCTGAACCGGAGTGTTGAAGGTTCGATACCCGTTGGATGCTGATGGTTTTACTTTTTTTATTCTACTTATATATTTTTCTCTCCTGAGTTTAGAACCTGACCATGTGTCATTCTCTTCTGCTGCTTGTTCCTTCCTGCATTTAATGAATTCATTCTTCCTCTATAGACATCCTTCCTGGTTAAATAGAAAGGTATCTGTTTGATATAGTTGTTACGTGTCCGGCTCGTAGCTCGACGGGTAGCATGTACGCTTCTGAACGGGGAGGTGAAGGTTCGATACCCGTTGGATGCTGATGGTTTTACTTTTTTTATTCTACTTATATATTTTTCTCTCCTGAGTTTAGAACCTGACCATGTGTCATTTTTCTTCTGCATGCTTGTTCCTGCATTTAATGAATTCATTCTTCCTCTAAAGACATCCTTCCTGGTTAAATAGAAAGGTATCTGTTTGATAGTTAGTTATCGTGTCCGGCTCGTAGCTCGACGGGTAGCATGTACGCTTCTGAACCGGAGTGTTGAAGGTTCGATACCCGTTGGATGCTGATGGTTTTACTCTTTTTATTCTACTTATATATTTTTCTCTCCTGAGTTTAGAACCTGACCATGTGTCGCTCTTCTTCTGCATGCTTGTTCCTGCATTTAATGAATTCATTCTTCCTCTAAAGACATCCTTCCTGGTTAAATAGAAAGGTATCTGTTTGATAGTTAGTTATCGTGTCCGGCTCGTAGCTCGACGGGTAGCATGTACGCTTCTGAACCGGAGTGTTGACGGTTCGATACCCGTTGGATGCTGATGGTTTTACTTTTTTTTCTACTTATATATTTTTCTCTCCTGAGTTTAGAACCTGACCATGTGTCATTCTTCTTCTCTGCATGCTTGTTCCTGCATTTAATGAATTCATTCTTCCTCTAAAGACATCCTTCCTGGTTAAATAGAAGGTATCTGTTTGATAGCTAGTTATCGTGTCCGGCTCGTAGCTCGACGGGTAGCATGTACGCTTCTGAACCGGAGTGTTGAAGGTTCGATACCCGTTGGATGCTGATGGTTTTACTTTTTTTATTCTACTTATATATTTTTCTCTCCTGAGTTTAGAACCTGACCATGTGTCATTCTTCTTCTGCATGCTTGTTCCTGCATTTAATGAATTCATTCTTCCTCTAAAGACATCCTTCCTGGTTAAATAGAAAGGTATCTGTTTGATACTTAGTTATCGTGTCCGGCTCGTAGCTCGACGGGTAGCATGTACGCTTCTGAACCGGAGTGTTGAAGGTTCGATACCCGTTGGATGCTGATGGTTTTACTTTTTTTATTCTACTTATATATTTTTCTCTCCTGAGTTTAGAACCTGACCATGTGTCGCTCTTCTTCTGCATGCTTGTTCCTGCATTTAATGAATTCATTCTTCCTCTAAAGACATCCTTCCTGGTTAAATAGAAAGGTATCTGTTTGATAGTTAGTTATCGTGTCCGGCTCGTAGCTCGACGGGTAGCATGTACGCTTCTGAACCGGAGTGTTGAAGGTTCGATACCCGTTGGATGCTGATGGTTTTACTTTTTTTATTCTACTTATATATTTTTCTCTCCTGAGTTTAGAACCTGACCATGTGTCGCTCTTCTTCTGCATGCTTGTTCCTGCATTTAATGAATTCATTCTTCCTCTAAAGACATCCTTCCTGGTTAAATAGAAAGGTATCTGTTTGATACTTAGTTATCGTGTCCGGCTCGTAGCTCGACGGGTAGCATGTACGCTTCTGAACCGGAGTGTTGAATGTTCGATACCCGTTGGATGCTGATGGTTTTACTTTTTTTATTCTACTTATATATTTTTCTCTCCTGAGTTTAGAACCTGACCATGTGTCATTCTTCTTCTGCATGCTTGTTCCTGCATTTAATGAATTCATTCTTCCTCTAAAGACATCCTTCCTGGTTAAATAGAAAGGTATCTGTTTGATACTTAGTTATCGTGTCCGGCTCGTAGCTCGACGGGTAGCATGTACGCTTCTGAACCGGAGTGTTGAATGTTCGATACCCGTTGGATGCTGATGGTTTTACTTTTTTTATTCTACTTATATATTTTTCTCTCCTGAGTTTAGAACCTGACCATGTGTCATTCTTCTTCTGCATGCTTGTTCCTGCATTTAATGAATTCATTCTTCCTCTAAAGACATCCTTCCTGGTTAAATAGAAAGGTATCTGTTTGATACTTAGTTATCGTGTCCGGCTCGTAGCTCGACGGGTAGCATGTACGCTTCTGAACGGGAGTGTTGAAGGTTCGATACCCGTTGGATGCTGATGGTTTTACTTTTTTATTCTACTTATATATTTTTCTCTCCTGAGTTTAGAACCTGACCATGTGTCATTCTTCTTCTGCATGCTTGTTCCTGCATTTAATGAATTCATTCTTCCTCTAAAGACATCCTTCCTGGTTAAATAGAAAGGTATCTGTTTGATATACTAGTTATCGTGTCCGGCTCGTAGCTCGACGGGTAGCATGTACGCTTCCCAACCGGAGTGTTGAAGGTTCGATACTCGTTGGATGCTGATGGTTTTACTTTTTTTATTCTACTTATATATTTTTCTCTCCTGAGTTTAGAACCTGACCATGTGTCATTCTTCTTCTGCATGCTTGTTCCTGCATTTAATGAATTCATTCTTCCTCTAAAGACATCCTTCCTGGTTAAATAGAAAGGTATCTGTTTGATAGTTAGTTATCGTGTCCGGCTCGTAGCTCGACGGGTAGCATGTACGCTTCTGAACCGGAGTGTTGAAGGTTCGATACCCGTTGGATGCTGATGGTTTTACTTTTTTTATTCTACTTATATATTTTTCTCTCCTGAGTTTAGAACCTGACCATGTGTCGCTCTTCTTCTGCATGCTTGTTCCTGCATTTAATGAATTCATTCTTCCTCTAAAGACATCCTTCCTGGTTAAATAGAAAGGTATCTGTTTTGATAGCTAGTTATCGTGTCCGGCTCGTAGCTCGACGGGTAGCATGTACGCTTCTGAACCGGAGTGTTGAAGGTTCGATACCCGTTGGATGCTGATGGTTTTACTTTTTTTATTCTACTTATATATTTTTCTCTCCTGAGTTTAGAACCTGACCATGTGTCTTCTTCTTCTGCATGCTTGTTCCTGCATTTAATGAATTCATTCTTCCTCTAAAGACATCCTTCCTGGTTAAATAGAAAGGTATCTGTTTGATACTTAGTTATCGTGTCCGGCTCGTAGCTCGACGGGTAGCATGTACGCTTCTGAACCGGAGTGTTGAAGGTTCGATACCCGTTGGATGCTGATGGTTTTACTTTTTTTTTTCTACTCTATTATATATTTTTCTCTCCTGAGTTTAGAACCTGACCATGTGTCGCTCTTCTTCTGCATGCTTGTTCCTGCATTTAATGAATTCATTCTTCCTCTAAAGACATCCTTCCTGGTTAAATAGAAAGGTATCTGTTTGATAGTTAGTTATCGTGTCCGGCTCGTAGCTCGACGGGTAGCATGTACGCTTCTGAACCGTAGTGTTGAAGGTTCGATACCCGTTGGATGCTGATGGTTTTACTCTTTTTATTCTACTTATATATTTTTCTCTCCTGAGTTTAGAACCTGACCATGTGTCGCTCTTCTTCTGCATGCTTGTTCCTGCATTTAATGAATTCATTCTTCCTCTAAAGACATCCTTCCTGGTTAAATAGAAAGGTATCTGTTTGATAGTTAGTTATCGTGTCCGGCTCGTAGCTCGACGGGTAGCATGTACGCTTCTGAACCGGAGTGTTGACGGTTCGATACCCGTTGGATGCTGATGGTTTTACTTTTTTCATTCTACTTATATATTTTTCTCTCCTGAGTTTAGAACCTGACCATGTGTCATTCTTCTTCTGCATGCTTGTTCCTGCATTTAATGAATTCATTCTTCCTCTAAAGACATCCTTCCTGGTTAAATAGAAAGGTATCTGTTTGATAGTTAGTTATCGTGTCCGGCTCGTAGCTCGACGGGTAGCATGTACGCTTCTGAACCGGAGTGTTGAAGGTTCGATACCCGTTGGATGCTGATGGTTTTACTTTTTTTATTCTACTTATATATTTTTCTCTCCTGAGTTTAGAACCTGACCATGTGTCGCTCTTCTTCTGCATGCTTGTTCCTGCATTTAATGAATTCATTCTTCCTCTAAAGACATCCTTCCTGGTTAAATAGAAAGGTATCTGTTTGATACTTAGTTATCGTGTCCGGCTCGTAGCTCGACGGGTAGCATGTACGCTTCTGAACCGGAGTGTTGAATGTTCGATACCCGTTGGATGCTGATGGTTTTACTTTTTTTTTTATTCTACTTATATTTTCTCTCCTGAGTTTAGAACCTGACCATGTGTCATTCTTCTTCTGCATGCTTGTTCCTGCATTTAATGAATTCATTCTTTCTTCCTCTAAAGACATCCTTCCTGGTTAAATAGAAAGGTATCTGTTTGATACTTAGTTATCGTGTCCGGCTCGTAGCTCGACGGGTAGCATGTACGCTTCTGAACCGGAGTGTTGAAGGTTCGATACCCGTTGGATGCTGATGGTTTTACTTTTTTTATTCTACTTATATATTTTTCTCTCCTGAGTTTAGAACCTGACCATGTGTCGCTCTTCTTCTGCATGCTTGTTCCTGCCTTTAATGAATTCATTCTTCCTCTAAAGACATCCTTCCTGGTTAAATAAAAGAAAGGTATCTGTTTGATAGTTAGTTATCGTGTCCGGCTCGTAGCTCGACGGGTAGCATGTACGCTTCTGAACCGGAGTGTTGAAGGTTCGATACCCGTTGGATGCTGATGGTTTTACTTTTTTTATTCTACTTATATATTTTTCTTTCTCTCCTGAGTTTAGAACCTGACCATGTGTCTTCTTTCTGCATGCTTGTTCCTGCATTTAATGAATTCATTCTTCCTCTAAAGACATCCTTCCTGGTTAAATAGAAAGGTATCTGTTTGATAGTTAGTTATCGTGTCCGGCTCGTAGCTCGACGGGTAGCATGTACGCTTTCTGAACCGGAGTGTTGAAGGTTCGATACCCGTTGGATGCTGATGGTTTTACTTTTTTTATTCTACTTATATATTTTTCTCTCCTGAGTTTAGAACCTGACCATGTGTCGCTCTTCTTCTGCATGCTTGTTCCTGCATTTAATGAATTCATTCTTCTCCTCTAAAGACATCCTTCCTGGTTAAATAGAAAGGTATCTGTTTGATAGATAGTTATCGTGTCCGGCTCGTAGCTCGTCCGGTAGCATGTACGCTTCTGAACCGGAGTGTTGAAGGTTCGATCCCCAGTGGGTTTGGAGTTGCGTGCTGCTACTGTTGTTGTCGAGCGAGTCGTATTTCTGAACAAGGCTCTGTCAATGGCATGGCATCCCGTAAAGACAAGTGGTCTGTTCTCTGTCGTTATTGAGAGATGTTCGTCGAGCCCACAAGCGGCCCGCTCCACCCGACACCGGCGGCCCTGAGGACCCGTGAGGTCTCTCTCACGTCGGCTGCTGCTATTGAAACAGCTGTACAGCATTCCTTCTGGTGGCTGACCTTTCACGTGACTGTTTCCGTTCCCAAGATTCATTCATGTGTGGAAGAAGTTCTCTTTAATATGTACCGCAGACGTTAAACGCAAACCTACGACACTAAATGTGAACTACGTATTTCCTATAAACTTTATTGATCTATAAAATTAGGCTCAGCTTTCCTGTGATTTTTTATACTTGTGTATGACTATGAGAAAAGCCGGCCACCCAACTCCTTCCCTAAAGTAGCAGGAGAGGTCAGGTTTTTCCAGGCTTAATTCTCAAGAGTTTTCTCTCTCTATGTCCCTATGAGCTGAAAGGAAAAAGCAGTCCTCGAATAACCTTTGATCTGACAGTTATACATTCAATGAAAGACCAAGACTCCAAGACTCGAACATTTTTATTTTTTGTGGTGTTGTGTATATATGTGAATGTAAAGTTCGTGTATGTGTCTGTATCTCCGAAGAGAAAGGAATGGGAGAGTCCGAAACCTCTAGTGGAGCAGAGCTCCATGTAAGGGCCGAAAAGGCCGCTGTTGAGGCGTCAAAGTCCCTCAAGTTGCAGGTCGAAAGT
Organism: Nautilus pompilius; assembly: GCA_018389105.1. Taxonomy (NCBI): domain Eukaryota; kingdom Metazoa; phylum Mollusca; class Cephalopoda; order Nautilida; family Nautilidae; genus Nautilus; species Nautilus pompilius. The sequence continues at coordinate 11,711 of JACATO010000285.1, read as the reverse complement.
CGATCAGGTTAAGGAAGCCCAAGTGTCCCATGTGTAAAGCAGCAAAAGCTTCAGTTGGAGCGAACTCCTTTTAGAGTGACCGCTTCCCCAGCCAAAATCCTTTTAGGAAAAAAATGCCTCAGCACCTCAGGTCCGAAAATTGGTGAAATGTCAGTAGTATATATTAGGTCACTTTCATACAGTATAGAGAACATGCAAAACAAAGAAAGAAAAAAACTTTATTAAAATAATTTAATGTCAAATAATAAATGAGGATTTTACCAAATGTCTTACCTTCAGATTTAGCCCCATCTTCTGTAGTTCAGATCGTTGTTGCAGCTTCATTGCATCACATTTCAAAACAAGTTCATAAGTTAAACAACACGCACTCTCTCATACTAAACACAAATGTAAGGACTCTACAATACCACTACAATTACTGGTAGTAATGATGATAATTAAAAATAAAAATTTCAGTTTCATCTTAAACAATATTTTACTAAGCCGATATTAATATAATTTAATTTCCTTTAGGTTTTAACAATTTCGGTTTAATTCATTATACTTAATTTCTTCTGTTTACATTGTACATCACAATAATAAAATTCTGCATTGTAAATTCCCTCTCAGTTCAGTAAGTTAAATGCAGTTAATTATTCATATAAGTCAAAGATTCCAAGATGTTAAGACCACCTACACATTTTACAATTAGCCCTGCATGTACATCATCTTGTATCTGTATACTATTAGTAAATCTGTGTAGAATAACAGATAACAATAGAAATTCTAGTGAGGTTTTCAGCTACAGTGTCTGTAGATGACAAATTATGGCGTAAACCCCCAACAATCAGATTCAGCTGCAGTATTATTATTTTTTTTTTTACATGTGCGTACTATGAATTACTCTGCATAATATACAAAACATCACATCAGCCTTTGAGCTACAACAGATTTGGGGTACATAGATTTTGAATTATTCTGTTTAGTATAGAAAAATAGGTGGACTAAGTGCTTAGAATCAGAGTATTACAAAAAAAAGCTCTTTTTAAATAAGCTGGCCAACTTACATACACCATACACTCATTTTGCTAACAGAACTCCTCCAAAAAATACTCACTAAACTTACCAGAACAGATTCTTAAGATAGCATCACTGATTTTCAACATTCTTAACCCTCTGTATACCACCTGGGAATCATTTGTAGCTAACTATCCTTCAGATTTTTAGTACTTAACACAGGTTGATTCATAGAAGCTATGGCAAAAATCTTTTTCATCAATATAGCAACCTACTGTAATGACAAATATACATCACTCCAACTTCATGTTTAGCATTACTCATGTGTTAACAGAATATATAGCCCATTCAACACAAATACTAAGTAGTGCATCTAGGCTGAGCACCCTAGTTGGTATAAATAAGGCAAAAAGTGATGTACCTTCAGATTTACAGAACTATGATACAGCTTCACAACAATTCCAGAGGAGTCCACTTAAAGCATTAAAGCAATGTACATCTCTGGAATCAACATCTCCACACTCGTACCCATGTACAGAGTTTTCTCCCAATTAACGACAATGTTAAGGGCCATTGCTCAACTCACTTTTCAAATACTATTCAATAGCTAATTATGATACCTTCAACAATCAAGTGTCATATCAGTAAATATGGAAATAGTTTTAAATTATGTTACTCTTAATTCCAAAATTCTCTCTTTTTGTTTCTTCCATTACCATCAATACCTTCTATGCTGGTAATGTTAAATTAAGATTTATGCTATAATCAGTAAAATTACCTTAACTTTAACATCTTCAATTTTAATCAAATAGTATTTAAAAAATACACTGGTTTGTATGTAGAGACTTGATGTAAGTAAATAGATACCAGCTGCTTGAGATGCCATTCCAGTCACATTATATGCACATCATTTCCAGCTATAAGAACTACTATAGGCCAGATGAAGACTCAGTCTGCAAACAACCATGCCACAAACAAGAGGTTCATAGGAACTTAAGATGGGTAATGGAATGTTGGTAGAAGCTGCAGGATCTCCAAAGTACTGGGTATTATGCTGTCAACTGTGAAAGGGTCAGACTGACTGACTGTCCAGTTCAAGGAAACCTTAAGACAACCAGGATGCACAAAGCCAACAGGATACATACAGCAAACCTTAAAATCAGCTGTAAATGTGGCATACCAAGTGTAGATGTCCATTGGTGTCATCAAATGTTATGTTCACAGCAACAGAAAATCAGTGAGATGCAAACAAACCAATTCTCTAAATTATGTTAGGGGTCTACTGCAATGAGCAATGCAAGTACAATGCTTTCCTGATTTTTGAGAAAAATTACCTTTATCTTGTTCTGCTGAGAACAGGTTTTCACAATTCTTAGACAGTGGTCATGTCACCAGTTCAAACCAAACAAAATAAAGTGGTCAGTCTAGGTGTGTGATTTTTGAGGGAAATGTTTTTAGGCTGATACATTGAGAGAGAAAGCCAATGTCATCTGTCCACAGAGAGAGCAGTATTTTTTTATGGAAGATGGTGCCAAATACAGATGGACCACTATTAAAGCTAAAAGGGTAAAAAATATTTCTGAACAATGTAGCAAATTTTCCATTTTACAGTAAGACTCCAACAATTCCCTACAGTGTGTGTATTCAAATCTACTTGGAAATCATCTGTAATAAGAAAGGAGCAACATAATTTAAATACCAGTTTTAGCATAATTTATTTAACATAGTAAACTGATTAATAAGACTGATGCATACTAATTGTGTTCCTTTTCAGCTCATGAAAATTATCCCAAATGGAAGTTGTGGTTTCTTTTTCTTCTTTTAACAATCATTGTCTACAGCTGTAGAAATAGGTGACGAGGTTGTGCAGTGCCATTGGTTCCTGCCGACAATCAATGCCATTCCTTTATACCAGAGGCGGGGAACCTTTTTCCTATCAAGGGCCATTTGGATATGTATAACATCATTTGCGGGCCGTACAAATTATCAACCGGCTTTTTCTGGTCGAACATTTAACTCACCCTAATGCGGTGGCTGGAACTGCTTCTCTTCTGTGTGATGTCAGCTGGTTGTGATTTTATTAAAAATACAACCAACCAGAAAATGGAAATAAGAATCTTACCCGTTTCTTTACTCCACAGCACGATTCCCAATTCCTACAAATAACAATTAGTAAGGAATTAATTTTTAAAACAACAGCAGTAAACAAAAACATCAGCAATAACCAGTCGAATATTTTAAAATTTGGGTGGAAGGAGACAAAGGGCAAAGGTCATTCATTGTAACAGAAGTATTGCCTTGCAGAACTAATTACTGCAAAGTGTGGAGATTTAGGGGTTTCTTCACATTTTTTAAGGGTTGCTCTCTTTTTCTTCTTTTGCTTCCAAGCTACAAAACTCTTGAATTCAATTCTATGAAAGCATCTGTGACCCTCTTGGCTGGTTGTGCTTAACAGCTAAGCGAATTAAGATCTATTTAGGCAGAATCATTGCTAGTTATCTGATACCTTTAAATGTACCCAGCCTCTATTTCCAGTGGTGGGATTCAGCCGGTTTTTCATCATTTCATGCGAACATGTTCTTGGAATTTCATGAGTTCCGTGAACCGGTTGTTAGCCCTTAACTTATTTTATCATCAGAATATAAGGCATGAATCCAATTATTCTTGCTACATATCGCATGATTTATCTTGGTTTAAGAAATATCTACAGTAACTTTGTACAGCTGCAGAAAATAGATAAAACATCCCTTATTAGTAAGTGAAATGTTCTATAATTATGCACAGCCACTAGCGGACCTTAGTGGGGGGCATGTGGGCTAGACCCCCCATGTGTCCATAAGGGGAGGGGTCAGCCCCACCATTAGTCTTTGAATATGAAATGAAAAATAAATGAAAAAATCAAATCTTGGCAACAACATCAACGGTCGGCTGCTTTCTACGGGCCATTTCATCAAATGAGTTTATCATCTGATAATTATATTTAGCATTGGTTTGCTGCAGAAAATCTGAGCACATTGGACTTTTAAAGCCCTTAGAGCTAAAACAGTTGACTTAGTTTTTTAAAACATACAGCATTTTGTTAATTTTCAAAAATACGAAGCTTTATTATTTTAAAAGTTACAATATTTTTTATGCTGAGCAATGGAGAAAATTAGTTTTGAGCTTGTAATTTGCCATTGTATCTGCAGATTAAGCAGTTCTTGCGTGATAACCTGTAAGAAATTATTAATTCTTATAATTTCAAGACTTTAAATGTTAAAAAATATTGTGTTATATAATTATCAAATAATTACATGAACTGGTGAACACTACCAGTTACAATTACAAATGTTTTCATTTGCCGCATTATAGTACTAGGCCATTAATAATAATTTTTTAGTTATTCATTTTTGCACATTTAATTTGTAATTCCTACTCCTATTACAAGAGGTATCTAAAATAATATTTGTTAGATAGGGTTGTAGATGTTTTTATGCTACTACCTTCTGATTATGAAAATTATTCTCATAATTACCATTGAAGAAAAACACTTTTACATTGTGCAGTGAAAATATTGTAGCAATCCCAGAACCTAGTGAAGCAACATTTTACATTTCAGACTTCAGCCCTTAAAATGAATTGGCAACAAAATATACTAGAGTTCATGCAAAAAATCCCAAGAAATAAAAGTTCAAAGGAAGAGACCACTGAGCACATAACAGTAACACAGCCATCTTTGATGAATGACACTGATGAAACTTCTGCTTTTTATACTGTGCCACCTACAGATGAGGCAAATGATACATCATCTCTTCCAGACTCCTAGAGAATGAAGCAATATGAGGAGTTCCAAAAGAAAATATGGATTGATTGATTGTTCATAGCAAGAAAATTAGATAAGATCACTTACCAAAATTTGATTCCTTAAACATAGCAAGTCTAAAGAAAAATGATCAGGAAAAATTTAATTGAAGGAGACAGATGAGGAAGAGAATAGCTAGAATGTCAACTAAGCATTTCTATGTCATTGAATACTGCATGATGAAAATGTAATGTAGCTAAACTTTGCATGTATAAAAAACAAATTCTCAGAAAAAGATAAGAAGAAATGATCATACAATATATTGATTCAAACTCACAAAAATGCATTTTGCTAAATAAGGTAACCTTCCAAAAATAACCACAAAAATCATCAGGTAGATGGCATATGGCGCTGGTGTTAATACTGTGCATTGTCAGAGAGTTAGGAAAAGGGACATAACTCATTATAATTTTTACCTTTTTTTGGTATATTTTTTACAAATTCTGCAATAATATATTTGTATTTCCTAAAAAGAAATTAACCATAACAAAATAAGTTGTTAAAAATCTGTTTTCTATATTAAAAGTCTAAAATACCTAACTAAATTCTTCAACAAATTTATAAATTCAGACCTTGTGAGATTATTGTAGTATTCAGATTAAATGTCAAGAACATCATCAAAAATTAAATTGTTCATATCAGCTATAGTGCTTAAATTAATGTTAAAAATATTTAAAGGTTGCAGTTACAAGACTAAACAATGACTTCCTGGCATAATGAAAATCCATCGGTCACATGAAAAGCTAACATTTTGAGATACATCAATGTGGAAGTCGACTTTGAAGAAATTATTATTAACTGGACATGCTTATGCTTAAATCTGTATTTCTCAAAGTGAGCCATTACTAGGTCATGTAAAGCAATTAGACCATAGGAAAGCCACAGTAAACATGTGAGGAAAACACCAATTTTCACTATCAGATGTACAATTTCCTTTTTGTATTGTAAATATTAGCACATTTTCAAACTAATTGACAGTTAACAGTAGGTCCCTGTTTAGTTCTTTGGCTGCTTGCTGATGTGTTACTGTAATGCTGTTGTGATAAAGGTAAACTCCCTGGACTTTTAATCAACCATGTTATCAGGCCCCAATTACGTCATTGCACACCACCTTGGTACAAGGAGTTTGAAAAGGATGACATAAGCGAAAAAAAATTTGAGAAACCTGGGTTTATATCAAAGGCAGCTGATACCAACCAATATATAAGTGCAATACCTTTAATGCATAAAAAGATATGTTCTTAAAATATTTTAGATTACTATAATGCTTATCTGTTAAGTCAGATACCTTTGTTCTTTATTCTATACTTCAACATGGGAAATAAATTCCATTAATTAACATTATCTTTAACAAATGAGCAAAATCTTTTTATTTATGGCATTAATTATTAGGGAAAGTAAAAAACAATTACAAGTGCATCACTTGCTGTGATTATTAGTTTTACCATTAAAAATAATATATTTAAACAGGTTTAAAAAAACCTGAGGAATTTCAAAATAAAACTATTCACCTTCTCGCCCTTTTTTCATGGTAATTCTAATCAAAAAGGATTAGGAGAAATTAAATGGAAGGAGTCAGATGAGGAAGAGAATAGCTAGAATGACAACTAAGCATTCTATGTCATTGAATACTGCATGATGAAAATGTAATGTAGCTAAACTTTGCATGTATAAAAAACAAATTCTCAGAAAAAGATAAGAAATGATCATACAATATATTGATTCAAACTCACAAAAATGCATTTTGCTAAATAAGGTAACCTTCCAAAAATAACCACAAAAATCATCAGGTAGATGGCATATGGCGCTGGTGTTAATACTGTGCATTGTCAGAGAGTTAGGAAAAGGGACATAACTCATTATAATTTTTACCTTTTTTTGGTATATTTTTTACAAATTCTGCAATAATATATTTGTATTTCCTAAAAAGAAATTAACCATAACAAAATAAGTTGTTACAAATCTGTTTTCTATATTAAAAGTCTAAAAAAACCTAACTAAATTCTTCAACAAATTTATAAATTCAGACCTTGTGAGATTATTGTAGCATTCAGATTAAATGTCAAGAACATCATCAAAAATTAAATTGTTCATATCAGCTATAGTGCTTAAATTAATGTTAAAAATATTTAAAGGTTGCAGTTACAAGACTAAACAATGACTTCCTGGCATAATGAAAATCCATCGGTCACATGAAAAGCTAACATTTTGAGATACATCAATGTGGAAGTCGACTTTGAAGAAAATTATTATTAACTGGACATGCTTATGGCTTAAATCTGTATTTCTCAAAGTGAGCCATTACTAGGTCATGTAAAGCAATTAGACCATAGGAAAGCCACAGTAAACATGTGAGGAAAACACCAATTTTCACTATCAGATGTACAATTTCCTTTTTGTATTGTAAATATTAGCACATTTTCAAACTAATTGACAGTTAACAGTAGGTCCCTGTTTAGTTCTTTGGCTGCTTGCTGATGTGTTACTGTAATGCTGTTGTGATAAAGGTAAACTCCCTGGACTTTTAATCAACCATGTTATCAGGCCCCAATTACGTCATTGCACACCACCTTGGTACAAGGAGTTTGAAAAGGATGACATAAGCGAAAAAAAATTTGAGAAACCTGGGTTTATATCAAAGGCAGCTGATACCAACCAATATATAAGTGCAATACCTTTAATGCATAAAAGATATGTTCTTAAAATATTTTAGATTACTATAATGCTTATCTGTTAAGTCAGATACTTTTGTTCTTTATTCTATACTTCAACATGGGAAATAAATTCCATTAATTAACATTATCTTTAACAAATGAGCAAAATCTTTTTATTTATGGCATTAATTATTAGGGAAAGTAAAAAACAATTACAAGTGCATCACTTGCTGTGATTATTAGTTTTAACCATTAAAAATAATATATTTAAACAGGTTTAAAAAAACCTGAGGAATTTCAAATAAAACGATTCACCTTCTCGCCCTTTTTTCATGGTAAGTCTAATGAAAAAGGATTATGAGAAATTAAATGGAAGGAGTCAGATGAAGAAGAGAATAGCTAGAATGTCAACTAAGCATTCTATATGTCATTGAATACTGCATGATGATGAAAATGTAATGTAGCTAAACTTTGCATGTATAAAAAACAAATTCTCAGAAAAAGATAAGAAATGATCATACAATATATTGATTCAAACTCACAAAAATGCATTTTGCTAAATAAGGTAACCTTCCAAAAATAACCACAAAAATCATCAGGTAGATGGCATATGGCGCTGGTGTTAATACTGTGCATTGTCAGAGAGTTAGGAAAAGGGACATAACTCATTATAATTTTACCTTTTTTTGGTATATTTTTTTATACAATTCTGCAAATAATATTTGTTTTCCTAAAAAGAAATTAACCATAACAAAATAAGTTGTTACAAATCTGTTTTCTATATTAAAAGTCTAAAAAAACCTAACTAAATTCTTCAACAAATTTATAAATTCAGACCTTGTGAGATTATTGTAGTATTCAGATTAAATGTCAAGAACATCATCAAAAATTAAATTGTTCATATCAGCTATAGTGCTTAAATTAATGTTAAAAATATTTAAAGGATGCAGTTACAAGACTAAACAATGACTTCATGGCATAATGAAAATCCATCGGTCACATGAAAAGCTAACATTTTGAGATACATCAATGTGGAAGTCGACTTTGAAGAAATTATTATTAACTGGTCATGCTTACGGCTTAAATCTGTATTTCTCAAAGTGAGCCATTACTAGGTCATGTAAAGCAATTAGACCATAGGAAAGCCACAGTAAACATGTGAGGAAAACATCAATTTTCACTATCAGATGTACAATTTCCTTTTTGTATTGTAAATATTAGCACATTTTCAAACTAATTGACAGTTAACACTGCTTGCTGATGTGTTACTGTAATGCTGTTGTGATAAAGGTAAACTCCCTGGACTTTTAATCAACCATGTTATCAGGCCCCAATTACGTCATTGCACACCCACCTTGGTACAAGGAGTTTGAAAAGGATGACATAAGCGAAAAAAAATTTGAAAAAACCTGGGTTTATATCAAAGGCAGCTGATACCAACCAATATATAAGTGCAAATACCTTTAATGCATAAAAAGATATGTTCTTAAAATATTTTAGATTACTATAATGCTTATCTGTTAAGTCAGATACCTTTGTTCTTTATTCTATACTTCAACATGGGAAATAAATTCCATTAATTAACATTATCTTTAACAAATGAGCAAAATCTTTTTATTTATGGCATTAATTATTAGGGAAAGTAAAAAACAATTACAAGTGCATCACTTGCTGTGATTATTAGTTTTACCATTAAAAATAATATATTTAAAACAGGTTTAAAAAAACCTGAGGAATTTCAAAATAAAATGATTCACCTTCTCGCCCTTTTTTCATGGTAAGTCTAATGAAAAAGGATTATGAGAAATTAAATGGAAGGAGTCAGATGAGGAAGAGAATAGCTAGAATGACAACTAAGCATTCTATGTCATTGAATACTGCATGATGAAAATGTAATGTAGCTAAACTTTGCATGTATAAAAAACAAATTCTCAGAAAAAGATAAGAAATGATCATACAATATATTGATTCAAACTCACAAAAATGCATTTTACTAAATAAGGTAACCTTCCAAAAATAACCACAAAAATCATCAGGTAGATGGCATATGGCACTGGTGTTGATACAGTGCATTGTCAGAGAGATAGGAAAAGGGACATAACTCATTATAATTTTTACCTTTTTTTGGTATATTTTTACAAATTCTGCAATAATATATTTGTATTTCCTAAAAAGAAATTAACCATAACAAAATAAGTTGTTGTTAAAATCTGTTTTCTATATTAAAAGTCTAAAATACCTAACTAAATTCTTCAACAAATTTATAAATTCAGACCTTGTGAGATTATTGTAGTATTCAGATTAAATGTCAAGAACATCATCAAAAATTAAATTGTTCATATCAGCTATAGTGCTTAAATTAATGTTAAAAATATTTAAAGGTTGCAGTTACAAGACTAAACAATGACTTCCTGGCATAATGAAAATCCATCGGTCACATGAAAAGCTAACATTTTGACATACATCAATGTGGAAGTTGACTTTGAAGAAAATTATTATTAACTGGACATGCTTACGGCTTAAATCAGTATTTCTCAAAGTGAGCCATTACTAGGTCATGTAAAGCAATTAGACCATAGGAAAGCCACAGTAAACATGTGAGGAAAACACCAATTTTCACTATCAGATGTACAATTTCCTTTTTGTATTGTAAATATTAGCACATTTTCAAACTAATTGACAGTTAACAGTAGGTTCCTGTTTAGTTCTTTGGCTGCTTGCTGATGTGTTACTGTAATGCTGTTGTGATAAAGGTAAACTCCCTGGACTTTTAATCAACCATGTTATCAGGCCCCAATTACGTCATTGCACACCACCTTGGTACAAGGAGTTTGAAAAGGATGACATAAGTTAAAAAAAAATTTGAAAAAACCTGGGTTTATGTCAAAGGCAGCTGATACCAACCAATATATAAGTGCAAATACCTTTAATGCATAAAAGGATATGTTCTTAAAAAGTATTTTAGATTACTATAATGCTTATCTGTTAAGTCAGATACCTTTGTTCTTTATTCTATACTTCAACATGGGAAATAAATTCCATTATTTAACATTAGCTTTAACAAATGAGCAAAATCTTTTTATTTATGGCATTAATTATTAGGGAAAGTAAAAAAACAGTTACAAGTGCATCACTTGCTGTGATTATTAGTTTTACCATTAAAAATAATATATTTAAACAGGTTTAAAAAAACCTGAGGAATTTCAAAATAAAACTATTCACCTTCTCGCCCTTTTTTCATGGTAATTCTAATGAAAAAGGATTAGGAGAAATTAAATGGAAGGAGTCAGATGAGGAAGAGAATAGCTAGAATGTCAACTAAGCATTTCTATGTCATTGAATACTGCATGATGAAAATGTAATGTAGCTAAACTTTGCATGTATAAAAAACAAATTCTCAGAAAAAGATAAGAAATGATCATACAATATATTGATTCAAACTCACAAAAATGCATTTTGCTAAATAAGGTAACCTTCCAAAAATAACCACAAAAATCATCAGGTAGATGGCATATGGCGCTGGTGTTAATACTGTGCATTGTCAGAGAGTTAGGAAAAGGGACATAACTCATTATAATTTTTACCTTTTTTTGGTATATTTTTTACAATTCCTGCAATAATATATTTGTATTTGCTAAAAAGAAATTAACCATAACAAAATAAGTTGTTAAAAATCTGTTTTCTATATTAAAAGTCTAAAATACCTAACTAAATTCTTCAACAAATTTATAAATTCAGACCTTGTGAGATTATTGTAGTATTCAGATTAAATGTCAAGAACATCATCAAAAATTAAATTGTTCATATCAGCTATAGTGCTTAAATTAATGTTAAAAATATTTAAAGGTTGCAGTTACAAGACTAAACAATGACTTCCTGGCATAATGAAAATCCATCGGTCACATGAAAAGCTAACATTTTGAGATACATCAATGTGAAGTCGACTTTGAAGAAAATATTATTAACTGGACATGCTTATGCTTAAATCTGTATTTCTCAAAGTGAGCCATTACTAGGTCATGTAAAGCAATTAGACCATAGGAAAGCCACAGTAAACATGTGAGGAAAACACCAATTTTCACTATCAGATGTACAATTTCCTTTTTGTATTGTAAATATTAGCACATTTTCAAACTAATTGACAGTTAACAGTAGGTCCCTGTTTAGTCTTTGGCTGCTTGCTGATGTGTTACTGTAATGCTGTTGTGATAAAAGGTAAA
>JACATO010000284.1:0-28980 GCA_018389105.1 Nautilus pompilius | reverse complement strand
GAGAGGGAGAGAGAGAGGAGAGAGGAGAGAGAGAGGGAGATGGCGAGAGAGGAGAGAGAGAGAGAGAGGAGAGAGAGAGAGAGAGAGAGAGAGAGAGGGGAGAGAGAGAGAGAGAGAGACAGAGAGAGATGGAGAGAGGGAGAGAGAGACAGAGAGAGCGTAGACAATTCTAAAGCAAGCTGTAAAATGCTTCCCCTGATAAATTCGACACTTGCAGCCAAAGAAATTATCTAATAAACAAAACGATCCGTCCACTAGCTCTTTAAATATCCTCTCAACAGTTCTTATTTTTCTCATAATATTTCGTTTACCATAAATACATTAAAAAAAAAACTCTAAGTGGTTTAGAGATTTGTCGTAGCCGAGTTTCGTAAGACTGATGCCTTTCTACAGGAGACGAGGACGAAGCCATTGAGTACAAGACAGGAATCCCCTTCCTCTGCCCACTCGGACTGGAAGAGTTAAAAATCCGTTAAAGATGCGCAGTCTGGATTCGTGAGAAGGAGAAACTTTGAGCTAAAAACACTGGGAATGGTTCGGTACCAAAAAAATCTCAGGTAACCGGCACGAGTGTTGTTTTATCATTATGTAACTTATTCCAAACACCCTGTTTACTTTTTAAAGAATATTTAATCATTTTATTCATGTTTTTATCATTATTCATTTGGATCGTTACTTCACTACTTTCTATTTATATATGTTATTATTTATCATTGCTAACATTTTTATTCGTATTTTAATCAAAAGTTTAAATGTAATTTCTTAAAATATATTTATTTTACTTATTATCTCTACGTATTTAATCTATTATTTATTATTATTTACTAATTATTTTAAACTTTTTATTTATCTATTATTCGTTGTTTGATATTTAATTTTATAACTTTATTATTATTATTTTATTATTATTATTATTATTATTATTATTATTATTATTATTATTATTATTATTATTATTATTGTTGTTGTTGTTGTTGTTGTTGTTGTTGTCGATACTATTTAATATTTACCTTTATTTATTTATTGGTTAATTTTCATTACTTATTTATTTTTTTAAAAACTTCTATATTTTTATTTCCTTTGCTTATATTTATTACATTCAAATATTATTTATTTTACATTAATTTAGACCGTTTGTCTTTTTGGTTTTCGCCACATCTTCCTGTTCTTTAATGCAGTATTTACTTAGATTTGGCGCTGTTGTCATGGCTCCCAGTAACCTCGGGATACGAGACCGGCCAGTCTGCGACACTAAATAGGTTATGCAACATCGGAAGAGGATGTGAACAACGACTGTTAAAGATCGTAGTTTTTGCTGTTACTCCTCTAATGTTTTGGTCACGTCGAGCTACCACCTTTATGCCATAGCAGGAATTTCGGAACGAAGAATCCGATCCGATACCAGTCTCCATAGGCAAAAAAAGGGGGACCACGGCATCAGAGAGCAAGGATTCTTACGAAGGGAAAGTACTTCTACATAGAGCAGCTGCAGACTTTCGCGTCTGCTCGTAGCTACTCCTCGCCGAGAGGGACTCTCGGGGCTTCTGATGCGTGTGCAGACGTGCTCGCCCTCTCCGACTGGTGCCCGGTTTGTATCAGCCACAACAGAAAATACATCCTTCCAATCTCAGGAATCGCTTGTTCAGATTTTTCTCAAACACAGTTTTCTCCGCCTCTTCAAATAATCTCTTTTAAGTGTACACACATTTGGTGATATAAATGATATCTTATGATTACATATATACACACTTTTAGTTAGTAAGCAGTAGAAAAGTGTACACATCATTTTGGAAGTACAGTGTACACTCACTCACGCTATATTCTGAACTAACTATGTCTTTCGTTAGTCAAAAGTCAGGCATAAAACAGAAAACTTTAAATAGTAACAACAAAACGTTAAAAACAATGAAAAAATAAATAGTTATTAAGCAGAAAGAAGAAACGAATAAATCAGAAACATTAATATATTTTGAAACAAAAATTTCGAAACTTATTTTTCTTCTAATTTTTAAAAAAATGCGGGCAATTTTTATTAAACACTTGATTATTATTCCGTATATATTGTTTAGAGTTGCACATTTAGAAAAAACAGCTGATGAATAATAATAATAATAATAATAATAATAATAATACACACGCGCAGAAATAAGAATCACGTTGATGGAGTAATTAAAAAATTTAGATCTATTAGGAATAATATATTAATATGACCGGATAGCACTATATTTTTATACATAACTGGTAAATTTCTAAAAGATATTGTGTTTATCGAAATGCAAAAGTTTTGCTATGGTATTTAAGGAAGAAAGAAAACAGTTACACATTTAAAGGGATATTATAGTGTATACTTGAAGCTGAGCAAGGCACTATTATTATTATTATTATTGTTATTATTATTATATTGTTGTGTTGTTGTTGTTATTATTATTACTATTATTATTATTATTTATTATATTATTATTATTATTATTATTATTATTATATTATTATTATTATTATTATTATTGTTGTTGTTGTTGTTGTTGTTGTTGTTGTTATTATTTATTATTATTATTATTATTATTATTATTATTATTATTATTATTAACATTTTTTGCTGTGTTCGACTTATTTTATGATTATTTTATGTTTACAAACTTAATACAGTAACATGAATAAATATTTACAATAAAGAAAACAGAAACGCAAATGTCTCTTCACACTGATAAATGAATAGAAGAGATATTAAAAGGTCTACAAATCTTTCAAATAAACTAATGAAATACTATAAATATTTTTTACGTTCTGTCTTTAATTAAACAGAGAATTTTAGCTAATATTAATATAATGTGCATTGATAAATGGTAACTTAGTGCCAGAATTAATGAACTTTGAACCTTACAATAAATAGCGTTGTTTTCTCTGCCAACTCTGCTAGTTTTCTTCTAAATACATTTTCAACTTAAATTACAAATACCTTTCTTTGAGTAATTTTTGCCGTAAAAGGTATCGATTAAAATATAAGAAAGGTAAATAAGCAAAGAGATAAGATGACAAAACACAAACAAGGAAACTGTTAAGCTTACCGTGAGATACGCTGATTAGTAATTCTGTCAAAACAGGTTTTTAAAATATCAATTTAAAGCTTTTTAAATCTGTACTTCTAGCGAACAATGTCTGATTCTTTTAAATTTGTCAGATTTTATTTTTTTTCTTCAGTATCTTTCTAACTAACGCACAATTCATCTCCGAGGCGAAGTGAAGCTGGTTGCTGCGACTTCCGCATCTGCGCAGTGATAGACCAAAGACTTCCGAGTTCTTCCAATTAGCTTCGAACTGCTACTAAAACGACTACTACTGCCAATTTTACTGGTGATAACAGCGCCCGAGGAAGCTGCGCCGCGAGACAGGAATCTCGAGTTGGTACACACCGACTTCTCTTGAAATCAAGGGAATATGGCGGAGACAGTAACGATTTTAGCGTTGGAGGTGTTGAAGTTTACGACATAGCGCGGAGCCGGTCCTAAGAGAAATCTGGAATTAATACGGTCGAGTTACTCGGACCTTGGGCCGACGACATCAAACAATGGACGGGTGAGATCGAGATAGTGTCTTTAAAGAAATAAAAAGATGGAAGGGACATTTGGAGACGGACACGCAGAAGGAGGAAATACCTGGCTACACCCTACCAGGTTTTACTTTTAAATTAACCAGAAAGATGGGAAACTTCTCGCTGGAAATCTAAATCTACGAACGCCATTAATTCTGTTGTTGTTGTTGGTTTTTTTTTGGAAAATCTTTTAAAAATCTGAAGGACAAATTAAAATCGGCTCTTCGTGAAAAGAAGAGAATGCTTTGTTCTTCGAATTTAAAACGGGAGCGACAATTTCTTTTCTTCTTTTAGTTTACAGTTGTTGATCGTTTTTTTTTTAAAAAATTGAAAGTAACAGTGGGTGGACTGATATAGAAGCATTTAGTTCGGCTCTCTACTGACCGACTTTTTCCCATTAATTTCTAGGCAAACGGTTGATGTCTCGTGAAGATTAATGGCTTAACAATCATACCCTGATCCTTTATTAATCCCTTCTCCGGAAGCACGCAATCGCTATTGTTCCTTTTCATATTTCAAACAGAGATGCAGTTTAACAACCTCGTCTTCAATCCCAAGCGCCACTGATGAAGGGAAGGAGTAGCCGAGGTTGGATAACAAAATGGCATCAAGCAGCGAGTTTCGATCTGTTACGTGGATGACAAATTCCACAATAAAAACGCTCGGAAATTCTTTTCAAAAATATTATCGGAAGAAATACAAAGGTTCACTCTTTTCATGCCATACCTCAAGCGCCAGGCTCGGCTATTCTTACTTTTTGTTCTTGTGATATTCAGATATCTTTAGTTTAATAAAATGGTACTTTTAATAACAAACCTTTAAACAACAACAACCTGTAACTGTGGTAAGTTTATGCACTTTTGTTGTTGCTGCTGCTGATGTTGCTTAAGATGAGTTCGTACATTTAAAATCCTGACATCTGCTAATAAGCTGTGAACGACAGGTTATTAATAATAAATGCAGATATTTTTTTTCTTTATGGCGACTAAGCTGAAAGAATTGACAGTGCTCATTAGAAATGAGATTACAGAAACGGAGATTTACAGCGCTGGGTCGGTGTAAATTTTAGATGTGATTTTAAATGAAATAAATAATCCATACTCATCTATTAGCTGTAGCAACACCTAGATCACTGTAGAAATATGCACACTAAAGAGTATGACATCATGAGAGAGAGAGAGTCTATAAGCGAAATTATACGGCGACTAACAAGGTATTTTAAATATTAATTTTTAAAAAGTTTATTCTTTAAGTAGTTAGTTATATTAGAATGAACCAGAACAGAGGTTTTTCAAAGCACAGTTAAATTTAAGAAACAAAAATTTTGAAACTTTTGTAGATGTTTTTAACTAAATAAATGTGAATTATCAAATATAAAGTTGACAGCGTTTTCGTTTACTTTTAGAAGGTATCACACGTCAAGGGAACACGTTTACCTTAGACGTTAGCACACGTCAAGGGAACACGCTTACCTTAGACGTTAGCACACATCAATGGAACACGTTTACCTTAGACGTTAACACACGTCAAGTAACACGCTTACCTTAGACGTTAGCACACATCAATGGAACACGTTTACCTTAGACGTTAACACACATCAAGGGAACACGTTTACCTTAGACGTTAACACACATCAAGGGAACACGTTTACCTTAGACGTTAACACACATCAAGGGAACACGTTTACCTTAGACGTTAACACACATCAAGGGAACACGTTTACCTTAGACGTTAACACACATCAAGGGAACACGTTTACCTTAGACGTTAACACACGTCAAGGGAACACGCTTACCTTAGACGTTAGCACGCGTCAAGGGAACACGTTTATTTTAGATGTTAACACGCGTCAAGGGAACACGTTTATCATAGACGTTAACACACGTAAAGGGAACACGTTTACCTTAGACGTTAACACACATCAAGGGAACACGTTTACCTTAGACGTTAGCACACATCAATGGAACACGCTTACCTTAGACGTTAGCACACATCAAGGGAACACGTTTACCTTAGACGTTAACACACATCAAGGGAACACGTTTACCTTAGACGTTAGCACGCGTCAAGGGAACACGTTTATCTTAGACGTTAACACGCGTCAAGGGAACACGTTTATCTTAGACGTTAACACACGTCAAGGGAACACGTTTACTTGAGAACGAACGGTATATCACATCAGAACATTTGTACCTGTAAAATATCACGATCGAAGAGATCATAAAACAAACTGGTTATACAGAAAGATTTAAAACAGTAACACAAGGTTAACAATAAACGCAGAGAACAAGTGGGAAGAATAAAGGTAATAGAAATAAAGCGCAATAAATGATTATAGAAATAAGTTTTTTCCAACAATGTAACGTAGGTGGAGGCCTTAAATAAATTAGTATGTATCTCATACCATTTTAACTGACCAACACAAATACAGACAAAGAATAAAGTCTTTCTGTATGTCTTGGATGCTATAAAGAATATATATACAGCAACAAAACCATAGAGAATGATTATTGGTATCGAATAACTACTCAAAAGATCCCAAATACTTGTTGCTTTTTGTTTTGTGTTTCCAGTTGAAGACATCAGCAGCTACGACCATTGTTATTCTCCATATCTATTTATAATATCAGAACCTGCTTGTTTACTTTTTTCGTTCGTTCTTTTTTTTTTTTTAGCATCCAAATGGAGAACTGGATTAAAAAATACGCGAAGTTGTTGTGAATCGCATTTCAGCAACCAGCCAGCCGTCGGCCTGTACCAGCTGAGCTGGCTCGGGAAGTTGGTCTCGTTTTCTACGGCGCTGAAACAACAAATCAACTAACGTTTATTAAGATGGATGAAGCTCTCAGCCTCATCTAAATCACGAATTCGCTATCGGCCGATCGGTTCCTTATACATGGCGGTACTTTTGTTTCTTTATTGCCGCGCATTATACGGAAAATCAGTAACCTTTGCTTAGACGAATGCCCAGTTACGAGAGAAATTTCTCCTTTTTTCTGACAGCTCAACCGCTCAGGTAGCTCTCGCAATTGAACAACAATTATAGTTTTTTCAAAAAAAAATATATAAAGGTGTTAACAGTGCTCCGCCATTCGACATTTTCATCAGCTTACTACCATCTTTCTTGAAAGTAGATCTTACACTTCATTTCTCAGGCTTACGAAAATCCTGACTAAGCTACTCACAGCACTGACTTCTTCCGTTTCATCATCATCTTCTTCTTTCTCCTCGACAAATGAAGATTAGAATAGGAAAAATTAGTCGTTGACAGTTGCAATTTTTAACCCCAGGAAGCACATTCACCTACTTATATTCTGTGTATACGTGATTTATAATTATATAAAGCTACTTTTAATTATAATCGACACACACCCGGCGCTTAGCGGCATCTACCCGTCGTTTATCTATTGTTTATATAGTTACATGTAATGCGATTCCAGTCCGTTTCTTCTTCTTTTGTTTTCGTGCAAGTCAAAGACGATCATCTATGTCCTGTGTGCTCCACGTGCTCAGAAACAATGCGTGTGTGTCTGTGTGTGCAACATTGAGTAACGTGGACTTCGTTCAGTTAGATATGTATTACCACAAGAATGCTCTCTTTCGCGCATGCGCAGAGTCGGGCCGAGGCCGAACACCAAAAAATTGTAAATGTACTCTAGATAGCGGAGAGCTGATCAAGGGGGGTAACCATAAATCTGCTTTTACGCTTGACTGTATTTTATTCTTTAAATAACAAAAAAATTGCCAGCCGTTTATTTCTTCTCTTAAGGAACTCGAGTTATCGTTCTTGGAAGATGGCATGGTTATTTCCCAAGTATCGTATCGCCGT
The DNA here is from genome assembly GCA_018389105.1 of Nautilus pompilius. NCBI lineage: Eukaryota > Metazoa > Mollusca > Cephalopoda > Nautilida > Nautilidae > Nautilus > Nautilus pompilius. Next base: position 21,562 of record JACATO010000284.1, on the reverse strand, counting down.
GGGTCTATCAGATCATCTCGATCTCTTTTTTATCGTCGTCTGGCCTCCTATAAATGTTTTTCATTTTAAAATATAATGTTGAAAAAAAAAAGTAGTTATCGAGAGAAGAACTATTGGAAAAGCATCTGAAAGTATATTCAAAAATACAGTGAAGATGGTTAATATGCAAGCCACATTTTAGCTAATCTGTTATCTTTTTAAATCTCTTTTGTTGCTTTGCTTTTTGGTTAAACCTATTTGCCTTTGGAAAACTTGGAGCCGCATGAAGTATGGACATCTTCTAACCTTGGACCAAATATTGACGAGATAACAAAGAAGGAAGTCAAGGATTGCGCTGATTTATTTGAGAGAAAAATAGCTTCAAAGTAACGAGGAAAACACCGAAACGTTTCTCTTCTCTTTCACAAAACGAAATAAATCAACGGAACAAAATTGTAGTCGACGTTGAAATAGTTTTTGCTTTCTATAGATTGTTAACGTTTATATTCGTAAAGTTGCAAAATTTAAATTCTCAAAGTTCCAACAACAGAACCTTGATCATTAACAAAGAAACAAGGAAAAGATTTCTGTTGGCCAAAAAAAAAAAAACAACAAAACTGTCTTTCAAGACTGACGAAGAGGGAAAAATCTGAATGGATTACAATGTTGGGAGAAAGAACGTCGGCTGGTAGTGTCCATTTAAGTAGACAAAGAAATTCTGGTTTCCAGCTTTGATATATTTTTTACATATATATTATATATATATATATATATATATCGCGTTTTAATATTAATTCTGGCTCTATGAAAATCGAACGAAGTTTTTATATTCTTTATTTATTACAAAATCTCTTTGCAGTTAATGTTTTCAGGTAAACTGGAGTTCTAGCCGTACTATCAGCTCGTGATCCTGCGTCCACTAGAGGGTCACGTGACTCAAATCCTAACTGGTTAACGAATAGTAGTGTTTTATCCAGTTGCCTGCCCTTGTTGTTGCTGCCAACCGATGCGTCTAATTTTTCGTTTTTATCGAAGCCTAAGAAACTCAGTTAGGATGTATTGAGTTAGTCCACATTTAAAGGCGCTCCTATTTAGAGACGGAGCCGCTATTCATCTTCACGTATTAATCTGGCATCCGATATTTCTCCGGGAAAGTAAGTTGGATAATGACTCCACGTTTCTTCCTTCCTCTATCCCCTTCTGCTATCAAAATGGCCGTGACAAATGCGATTGTGTATTCGTATCTATTGCAAAAAAAAAACAATTTGACTTAACATGATTGCGAATCTCATCTTCCCACCTCCGAATGCCATTTTAGGCGAACTTCTAAATTAATTTTTCCAACGGAGAGTTGTATTTTCTATCGAGAATGTAACTCCCCAGGGAGCAATTAACCAGCGAAACGAGGCCTATGACTACGTCGGACAGCGACACCCAGAGTTATGTCTGAGAGAGAGAGAGAGTCAAGAAATTAAAACCTAAATGAAACTATGGCACGATACAATAGACGAAAGTCAAAAGTCACTCTTACGTAAAGAGAAAAAAAAACACAATAGCGTAAAACAAGTAAGCGTCACGTGATAGAGAAGTGGCAGTCCGATTCCTCCTTGATCTCTCTCCCCTCACTCGCGATAAAGCGGTCGGCCGGTCGGGTAGCAGCCAGCCACCCGTTAGAGAGGCTGGCCTCACGTGGTTTCATCGCTGCTGTCCTCTCTAGAGGTCTGTAGCTTATTGCCTTTTTGAGCGCTTGCCCATACCTAATAATTAGATTATAAAGTCTCGCCTATCTGTCAACTCCCCTCAGCCTTTACTCGTTCTTTAATTTAGAGAAATATCATAATTGTAGTGGTTTTAAAATCTTGAGCACCTTATAATTTATACTGCACTCACCTAAAAGAACAACAACGTAATAATTTTTTTTTTAAATTGTTCATTGTTATTTTCATTTTTTAAACTGTAGTAAAAGTCACTTCCTTGTCAATTCGTATCTACACTCAGATCTGTTTTTTTCACTTTGTTCTTTGAATTTATTATCTCTCTAAAAATAATTCATATTCATTTTCTATAGCATCAGCATTGCTTGTGAATTGTATTATTTCGCTTTTTTTCTTTTCTTTATGGTTAATAATATATTCAGGAACAATAATTCCATTTACCAAACCTAATAATACAGCTGTGCGTCTTGTTGTCAATGTATTCTTAATTCAGAACAGTTGCGAGCCATTAAAAATTCTGGGGAGAGGCATAAATTAATTATCTCTGTCAAATAAAGGATAGCACATTGAAATCTGAGAAATATCTGGTTCATGATCAGGTAATTTTAAAATGCGCAAAGCAAGAAGATATTTTAGAATTGTATTTTCTTGCAGTGTATCATATATCTTATTTATATATATGTAAAATATGTATTGCCACAAGAATGCTCTCTTTCACGCATGCGCAGAGTCGGTCCGAGGCCGAACGCCGACAATCTGTAATTGTACTCTAGATAGCGGAGAGAAAATGGCGATCTAAGAATTGGCTTTATTTTTAATTAATTTTGTTTTTTTTTTTCAAATTTAATATTGCGTATAAAGCCACGTGACAAGATTTATCAGGATCAGTGGTGTTTATATAAAATATGCTTATCGATATCGACAATTGATAGCCAAGAAAGAATAGCCGGTAAGAACTTTTTGCTATGTTGCGTTAGCCCAAGTTAGCCTGCCCCGTTCTCAAAGACACCGCTGGAACCGGCGTCCATCGTCTGTGACAATTAAAAAGGCGCCCACCTGCAGGAATCAGGTTAGGAAACACACCGTCGACGGGAATCACTTGCAGTACAAATATATCGGTCCAAGGGGTTTGCTCCGTGCCACTGCGGGTTATTCACCTGATAATCGCGGTGCGTCAAAATCAAAATCTCGTGCTCACTCGCCCCTCTTCTGCGTCAACTAGGACCCTAAGCTTTATCCATAACTGTTCCGTTTGAGGTATGTTAAATTCATCTTTCTTCGGCAGCTAACCGTGTACCGGGATGGTCGGCGCTCCCAACACTCATCTGCTCTCCATGGCTAGCGGTTTGATTGTTTACCAACCAGATGCCGGGATAGGTCGGTAAGACCCTTAATTTACCGACCGCACACGGATGCAATAATCACAGCGCTGGAAACACGGAGACCACCAAGAATACGGGCTCGCGCTACACAAGAATCGACAAAAGTAGCACCCATGGAAAACTATATATGCTGTCCCCAAAAAAGTTGTAAAAAATCTCTCATTATTAGTAATGCGTGATCTGTCTTCTAATCTATCAGTGTCACGTCTGCGAGTAATGAATCTACTACGCCTCTCTTTCCACATACGCTGTCCGTCATAAGTTTCTTTCCGCACTTGACGGAATTGCTGAGAAAGATGCGTGCCTCAGCATCAGCACTAATTATAGTAAGCGATTTCAGAATGTCCAATCTTTAGAGGAACAGTCATTAGCCTGATGCTCCAGTGCGCTGGACGCATTTTATAATAGCAAACGACGATTGAATTTCGCGACGAACAGAGATAAAATTATGAGAATTCTTAGAAAACCGGTCGTTATAAGAAAGATTTCTAATTTCAACGTGATGTGACCTGAAATACCATTTTAACGATGACGACTGGTCGTATGTATCATTGGGGGGGGGGGGTTGCTTCGCTCGCGGTGTGGATGCGGTTTAGCTTAATTGGAGCACGTCTTTCCCTTGACTTCGAATCGTAACGCAAGTCACCGTTCTGCTTGTCATTTGGACGTTCTCGCTCTTTTATTACAGCCCAGTTACTCCCCCATATTACATGTGAAGCACTAACCTTCATTACAAGAAAGCTACCTTCCGCTTTGCTGCAGCTTCATTACATCTTCTTTGCCACAGCCATTAGCCCGATTTTTATGCTTTCAAATTGCGAAAATAAGGTCTCAGAATTGGTTTGTTTGTTTTAATATATGCATTATTCCAACGTGTATCAATAATTTTATTTGCGTGTCAACAAATATAATTGATCTCCATCCTTGGGCGGAATAATACGAATTACTCCTCAGAATCTCTTATGGTGAAACATTTGTGGCATTTAATTTGACTGTTTTAGTTGTCTCCCTTAGAGTGAATAACATCTTTCTGAAAAGAAAATAACGATTTGCTTTTAGCATAATTTCCCTTTTTCGTTAACAAGTTTAAGTATTCTGTCTGTCGGTAACAGTTTATAGTTCCGAAATTAGAACTTGGCTGCATCAGAAAGACCTGGGAGTTTATAACTCAGCGAGTTGGCAGAAAAGTTAGATGGTTCTGCACGGGAAAAAAATGTCAGAACGGGCTGCAGACGGCGCTAGGTGGCGTATTGTTAAACGTGTCGTGCCGGCAAAGGGTTACAAATTCTGACGGAGTACAAGTTGTTTCAATATTCTTTCTGATTTATAAATAAAAGTCACCACCCTTTTTTTCCTTCTCGACTCGAGATCAAGAAGCAGAGTCGCAAGGCTTTCGATCGAATCCCTTCGCGGTATAACCGCCACCCCTAACCCCGGCGAACCGCTGTAAAGGTTAGGGGTTCCGTTCTGATCGCTCGACGTGGCCCAAGCAGACGGGGTCGGACCAGATCTTCCTTATTAGCGTGGCTGAGGAAACGACGTTGCTGAAGCCTACTAGAGAAATCTATCTGCATCCTCTTATTACCTGGAAACACAAATCCGTTAGATGTTAATGCGACTTGACGATTTCCGGTTCAAAGAGACGGGTTTTTTTTGTTTTTTTTGTTTTTCTCCCCCACCCCCACCTCCCGACTTGTGTTTATGGACTTTATGATGATGTGAGCGTAATGGCTGAACATGTGTCAAGAGGATGGGACAGCACGCCGCCTCTCCGCAAACTCCTACCTGGAGCCAGGAATTATATATATATATATATATACATCGACACACATAGAAAAAAATCCGGTTGCTTTCATTTGCCAGTCATCCGGTAAATCCCGCCATCCCGCATTCAAATGGAACTCTAATCAATGTTGATTCCTTTTGATCGTTTTGCTTATTTCGATGAAACTTCCCTAAACTCGTTGATTAGCCGTACCAAAATTCTCTCTCAGTGCTCATATTAACAGCAAAATCCTTATACGTGGAGAAGTTCTGTTATTACAAGGAATCAAAAGTCATTATAGCTTACACAAGGTTCCTTAGGGGGGGGGGGATGCCAGTCAGTTTGATTTTTATCCCTGAGCTATCGCTAGCAATTTATTTTGTACATATACAATTCTTCTTCTCCAACCGAACGTGAGAGTTACTTCCTACCTCTGAAAATGAAGAGTTCTAGTAGGAACTTTCGTTGGGGATCCATCCGTAACCGGGGAAGAGTACGACGACAATGATCTACAATTTCACTGCCAAAACAAACCAAAAACATGCAACGACCGAGATATCAGTTCAGGCCGTGCCTCCAGTTTGTGGCTACCCCCGTCTCTGTAATTTGTATGGAAATCATTAAATGTCCAAAATACAAACTGGCAGCCAAAATTCTTCGTCAGATCTCAACTCACAGCTTCCAAGTTTAATAACAAATAGCTGACTAACTGCATAGATTAATTAATACCAAAATGAAAACGAGGCTTAGTGTCTATGGTATTGCAACAGAGCCCGGAACGAAAGCAAGCAAAATATCTGTTTAATTGAAGAAAACATCTGCTTTAAAAACGCTCGTAACCAATATTATTCATTATTAAAATTATTTTTTAGCAGACATGAGAACCAAATACCTGGGGAAAAATCGCGTCTGCCACCATATTGATTCTGGGTTGATTCTAGCATCGCTTGAAATATAATAGATGTCAAGAAGAAGCGAATTTACACATTCTTCATGTTGTCGGATTTGCTTCTAAAATCGAAAGTAGTCCCAGTGGGGCGCGTCTTAGTCGGGATATTGTAGACAGGGTTTATCCAGCGCCACCAAGTATGTTTTGCTGAAACCTGCTCCTCATCAGCCCGATGTGTACGCCATCCCGGGTATCAAGGATATCTCGCGGAAGTGACCTCTAAAGGGGCGGGGTATTCGTCTTGGAGACCAAGCGAGTCGCCAGTGAGTGGCTCTCGACCGGTGGTCGTGGCGCGAGCTGTTATCACGGAATCTCTCCACCGCACGTACCGGGAATGTGGGAGGAAACCGGAGTCACCGGATAAAAGCCACGCGGTCGGCTGGCGAGGTAGAGCGAGAGGAAAGAAGGTACGCCAGGCCGAGCCGTTGACCACTGACGACCGCGCCGCTCAGATAAGACATATAGAGATATAAATAATAAAATGGTAATGCATCCGAGCTCGAAACAAGATAATCAGACCTTTTCTATTGTATGCAATAGTGCTCAAAGAGTTAATATTCAAATGTTTATGCTCTAGAATAATACAGTTATGTTTGAGCGTGAAAATTCGGTAAAGCAGCATCCTTTTTTTTTTACCTGTTACAGGTGAAAACACTGCACTAGAAAAGTAAAGTACATTGCTGTCCTGGTCAACGCACGCGCTTATCGCATCGATGGTTCGTGATGTGCCGAGAACCGTCAACAATAATAATTCATCACTGATCTGACGTCGCAGACACCCCGCTATTTGGACTGCCCCGTGTAGCGGGATCTCTTAACGTAGTAGTACAAAGACCACCTTCGATAGCGCGTGGGATGCAGTCACGTTCCGAACGAATCTGGCGTCGACTCTCCGCGCGGAGACTGTATCCGACATTTTCGTCGGGTCGGATGTGGCTCAACATGAAGGTATATTAGCACGCCCGTATCCTTCGTCGCCAGAGCGACCGAAACCCGCAGTAGCGCAGGCACAATACATCGCCAGTACGACCCCCTAACGTCTGGTGCCGAATCTGAGCCCGCAAGTTTCCAAATGCAATCTTGCAAAAGAAAGGAAAACAACAGAAAGCGAATTCTCAGATCACGTGTTCGGAAAATCGAAAGATCTAAAGAATAAACAAAAAAAAAAAAAAAGCCCTTTAATTACAAAATGTCAAGCGTGTAAATTAACGAAACGATCTATATATACACTTTAATCCAAAACGTCTTCCGGGAAAAAAGAAATTGTTTTTGACCGTTTACTGCGTTCCCAATAAAAAGCCGACCTGATGCAGGACGGAGGAATTCTTTGTTCTTCGAGCCCTAACCGAAATACCGGCGTTTGTAGGGATTTTCGCTTCGGAGAGATTCGAGTGGAGACCAGGATTCCAGTCACCGAGATTGCGGTGGAACTGAGAGAAACAGCATTTGTTCGACCGGCCTTTGCTGCTACCCCCATCAGACCTTTATTTCCTCTGTCTTGCAGCCCTTCGTCCAAGAGTAATTCGCGTCTCACCGGTAAAAACTTTAAGGGTATTCGGCCATTTAGCTTCCTGTCACGAAGTAAAATAATTATACGGAGTACCACCACCCCGAGGGTTCTGTGCGTTGGGTGTGTGGTTTTAAAAGAAGCAACGTTTGGTTTGCACCGATTGACTAACAACTACATAAACCAATTCCGCTTTACTTTAATCACATGTGTAGAATTTTCCGATGTATCGAACAGATGCTGGCAGTACCAGTGTAAAATGAAATCACCAAACCATCGTAATAATAATATTGTATAATTTATTAATATTTTCCAAATATACGGCAGTGTTTCATTCCTCTATACTTTCATTAGAGGACAGCGGTGAAAATAAGCTTTTTGTTGATTGGCCCATTCGATGTGTCCCGTTTTCGTTTAAATTTGTTTACTTTTTATTTAATTTGATGCACAGACAAAGTAAAAATTCGCAACCAAGTTTTCTTGCAATCTGCCAGCTTAATTACGCAGGTAGAGCGTTGAGTATTTGAGTGAGTAGTCAACAAGGCAATGACAGTTCCTTCTTTTGCAAAGACTATCTCGGTTGAGAGTTAGGCCTTTTCTAATCGGCTGAACGTTAGAATTTTAAAAAAAAACTTATTTTTTAATTATTATTATTATTATTCATTTAATTATTTTCTTTTATTTATTGGAACGCAGTTTAGTGACCTTACAGTACTCCGCGTGCAGCTCTTTAACAGTCGGCAGTGAAGATCAGCGCTCTTGTTGATTGGCCGAAGCGCTGCATTATTCATCGGTTGGCATGACGGGAAAGTGGAAGCGCCAGAAGCTTGAGAATTTTCACACAGCGCCTTCTCGGGGCAAATACAAATTGGTCGGGACGTGATGGAGCCCCGACGGACTAGAGACCTGAGTTTACGCAAGCCATCGGCAGACAACAAGTGGAAACGGTATCAGATGGAAAGAAGAGATGGGAGGACTCGTGTTTCTTAGCTACGGTAGCGCCAATTTGCGACTACAAAATTTAGAAATTTGTGTTCATAGGCAAATGAAGCAGACTCCCCCCCCACCTTTTCTACCTCCAGCGCAGAAGAGCTCTCCACAAGGCCGGTGCTGTACTGATGGTGGCTCAACTCGGCCGGACTTTGGGTGAAATTAATTTTAATAAAGGGTTATGTATTTTTTAAAAATTTAAATAATAAGGAATTTTTAATGCATGCATTGTTAAAAAACAACGAGCATCTCTCTCCTCTTTCCAGGACTTCCGGTGAAGGTTTTGGAAGTAATGCAAAATCGTCTTTAAAAGAAAGAGGAAAATAGTACATCTGCTCTACTACCGGAGTTCATCCGGCCGTGTATCATTACGCGTATTGAAGTAGATGAAAAGCGTTGATTACCGAAACATAATATATGATAATAAGAGCACTAGAAATCACGTTCGTTGTTCTCAGCAATTTACATCGGGATAGACACGTCAACATCAAGATCATATTTAACTGACATTAACACTCTTGTGAGAAATCATTATAAGCATATTCAATAGGTATGATAGCGCTGTCACGAAAATTATCGGGGGGCCAGAACGATATCAGCTTTAAGGTCATAACTCAGCAACATCAAAACCATGAAAATAATCACGACTAACAGTGACATCTGTATCAAGATCGTGTATGTCTGCAACATTAGCATCATTATGGAAATCCTCCTAAATGACATAGACGCATATATCAAGTTCATCTAAACAGTAGCATCAAAATTCATTTAACAAATTATTCGGACAACAGTCAGGGCTATATTTCTCGAATATTGGCTCGACTCTCACCACTGCAGTGTGAAAGTATTCAATAATAATAATAATAATAATAATAATAATAATAATAATAAAATAGAAGAAGAAGAAGAAGAAGAAGACTCTCACCACTGCAGTGTGAAATAATAATAATATAATAATAATAATAAGAAGAAGAAGAAGAAGAAGAAGAAGACTCTCACCACTGCAGTGTGAAATTAATAATATAATATAATAATAATAATAAAATAATAATATAATAATAATAATAATAATAATAATAAATATAATCAGTAGTAATGACAAAAGTTTTAACTTGTTTCGTACAGTAATTCTTTGAAAACCTAGTTTGTTCCTTTTATATTTGAATCTCTTGAAAAGCTAACAAAATAATTAAGGTAAATTTATTTCAGATTTAATAATTCAAACAGCTACGAATAGAGAGAGAGAGAGAGTGAGAGAGAGAGAGAGGAGAGAGAGAGAGAGGAGAGATTACGGTGCCTCTATACAGAAGAATTGCTGCTCCCACAAAGTAAATTCTCTTTATAAATTCTAAACTTTCACAATGGAGTGTCCACAACACCATATGCTTTCCAGCAGTAAGACTAAATTCTACACTTTACCCCAACAGCACTTCCTCTAGTGTTCAACTGGCGCTACAGAGAGAGACCTTTTCATCGTATTAATAGAAAGGCTGCTGTCTAATATTATACAAACCCAGAAAGGGTAAAGTTGCCTTGGCGCTTTCGCATTTAAGTCCCTTACAAGCTCTTCCCCCGCAGAAAAAGGTTTGTTCATCCAAATAAAAGATACCGAGAATTATGGTTCACTTCTAGGAATGAACTTCGCCTGTTTTTCGAAAGTCTGCATATTATAGAATAAAAAAGTTTTTAAATGATAAAAACTGGTTATATAAAAAGTGGAAAATTGTCGTTTCGTGATAAACACGAGTCGGTACCTGCTGAAAACCCGGGGCACCTGCTTAACAAGTGCCAGTCAGCCCTCGTTTATGTCCTACCTGAAGTTTTAGAAGAAATCGACAATAGGAAGGAAGGAAATGTCGCTGTGCAGAAAGGGAATTTTTGGAGGATCGAGTTAGGTAAACCCTATCTCCGTATACGGTTGGTTTCGGCCTTCTCTCTATAGATCTTTAGAGAAAAGAAAAACAAAAACAAAAGGCAGAAATTCAAAGCGGCAAAAACGGTCCCTAAAATACGGTTCGGATGAGGACGCGATTTCGAATATATTGCGCCGATATTCGTCGGTGCAGCTCAGGTGCGTGAGTTTCTAACGTATTTTGTTACTCGCAGCAAGTCTGACTAATTAACCAGACCGGTTAAGGTAGCAAAATGCTAACGATCGACCGGGAAAAAAACATTCTTAACAATAATCCTTTTCATTACCACCGATGAGGAGGATACCGATGTTAGATTCATTATATCGTAGCACCTTTTTTTACCGGCTAATATAGATTCGTGTTCCGAATTAGCTGGATTATCAGATGGATGTCGGCGGGGAGGTGGGGTGGTTCTTAAAAGGAACTCGAAACAATTAAGGTCACGACAGCCCGAACTCTGTAGAGATCGAGTTGTTCCTCTGTCCGGCTGACTTCAGTAAGTAAGGGCCACACGGATACGTGTCGGCGCCGATCGATGCTGACTGCGTACAACTGACTTCTGCTGCTGCTCGTGTAACAAACGTCGAGTCTGTTCCTTTGGAGGAGGAGGAGGATAGGGGATAACAGCTTACTAGCGTGCTAATCTTACTATTGCCCCCTTTTCTGTACCATTTCGGAAAGACGACGAGGATGCTTGTTATGTGATACGAATTCTTTATTTCTTCTAAATAATAATAATAATAATAATAATAATAATAATAATAATAATAATATGTACAACTTACCTGGCGGTATAGCACAGGTAAGGTGTACCACTATGCAAAGATCTAGAGACCTGCTGAAACTAGGACACGTGGCATCGTCAGTAGACTTACTTCGGGTCGGTCAAATCCAATTTTAACAGTTTTTACAGTGTCTTTATTTTGGAAAACGGAATGATCATCGTTCTTCCGGTAAGTTAGATTAAACAAAGAACACTCGTGTTTAGGCAGAGAAGCGGTACCTCGCATATCTTATATTGGGCGTGATTACTTTTAATTAGCCGGCAGGTGGCTATAACGGAGTCCACACTCGACGTGAGACAGCCGCCGACGGTTCTCATGCTACAGGGTTGCACCGCAAATACAGAACCTATCTTAAAATGATAACACGGTCCGATCGGAAGAGAAATCGCTCACCTGTCTTTTGTCGTTGTCCCCCCCCCTCTAGATGGACCGGAAGAAGTAGATACTTGTACGGATCGGTTGGGCCCGCATTCGGGTCCAGTTTCTACTGAATGACGACTTTTCTCTCACGGTGTAAATTATTCAGATTCCCCCCCTAACTTATTAATCAAAAGAAGCGTTGTGTGTATGCGAAGTTCTTAGCAAAACAAACAACCAAAACTAGATAGAAACAAATACACAACATACTACAGTTAACTAGAATTCTAAAGATCGCACCGACCGAGGGAGGCCCCTTGATGACCATTAGCTGATCAGACCCTCAAACAACCACCAACCCCCGCTATTTACTCATCTATACTAAGCTGTCGTCACAATACACAGAACGGTTGGCAGATTTCAGTTTTACCCCCCCCCCAACCAAAAAAAAAAAAAGTTAGAGAGAGAGAGAGAATCAAATTGGCAGGTAGCAGCATCGCAGTTTTGCAATACTTCTTCATCATCTTAAACAAACAAATAATGCAATACGCAAAGTGGGGGGAATGGGGTTTTTTCCCCCTCTAAGTCCACCAAATTAAATTAAACAAAAACGAAAGTAAAAAGAAAAAGAAAATGAAATCTACATTTCTAACAGACACGTGCAGAATTTGTAGGACTGTAAATAATAACCCATCTGTTAAGTAAACTTGGTAGAAACGACGCAAACAAGGTGAAGCATACAAAGGGGCTACAGACATTTTCTTGATCTGTAATTAATTAGAATGTTCAACGGATAAAAATTGTTATTATTATTATTATTATTATTATTATTATTATTATTATTCCAGTTTTCAGCTTGTTACAGCCAATTCATCATCGAGTGAATACAAAAAGAGAATCCGTCATCAGTCAAGGAATAGCTTCTCTATTCTTAGGAATCTTCACTAAATGATTAGCATCATTGAGAAGTTTTTTTTTAGAAAAAAAAACGACTTGATGAGCTGAACATCACCTTCAAAAACCCTAAGCGCGAGCTACGCGCTTTTACTAAGTTTCCTGTAATCTCTAAATTGTCGAATATCTAATTAATAAGTAAAAATTAAGATAACAACAATAATGGTATAAGACCTTAAACAGATGTAGATAGAGCATACAAAACTTCATTTGTTGTTGTTGTCTTAAATTTAAATTTTCTTTCAAAATTTAAACATTATTATTATTATTATTATTATTATTATTATATTATTATTATTATTATTATTTATTTATTATTTATTTATTTCACTTGTGCTCCATTCCACCTTTTAGCCGGCCGAGCGCGAGATTTTGGATAATTCTTTCGTTAAATCCGACGAGATTAGTTTCAGCTGTAGAAAGGGAACTTCTAGGCTGGCTGTCTATCTATGCAGGCTTAGAGAAAGAGAGAAGGGGGTCGGTCCCCCCTTCTCACCCGAACCACCACCGCCAGCCACGACTATCCGGCTAGTAAATTCAGACGATAGAGATTGGACTGTAAATACGGCTGAGACTGTTAGGAAACGATGGACTATTAGCAGGAAGCACAACAGGAGAGCGCTTTGCCTTTGTTCTTGTCCTTCATCAAAACTTTAAGCTAAAATTTGTGCTAAGTAAACCTTAGACATATTGAACATGTACATAAAGAGCAGTTTTATGATCAGTATCTAAACCTATGTTAAAATGTCTAATTAAAACAAAATACACTACATATATGAAGGAAAGTATTCGGATATTAAGAAATGTAGTACAGAAGTAAATGTATAAAGGAAAGGGAATAGTATCAAACACAATTAGAGAAGTTATCCTCTCATGATGATGTAACACAGCCCAGTCAGTCAGCAGAGATTTCTCGCAAGAAATGGCAAAGGAAAACGAAAAGGAAACCAAAAAGGTTGGGGGGAGAGTAGTCAAAGACCTGGAGAAACTGGCAGAAGTGCGTGGATTTAAAAGAGCTGATAGACGTGCGTCGAGGTAAAGAACCTGCCTGATTTTTCTCAACATAAATTAGAATCTCCTCTCTCTCTCTCTCTCTCTCTTTTTTGGAATTCAGAATCCGATTCGGCTACAAAAAAAATCGCAGGGTCGGAGCTGGAACTCGAGTGCGGGCTGACATTTTAAACCATAAACTGTAAAAGGGAGACAAGTATTCAGAAGGTGGTTGTAAAGCAAAATAAATTCTCTGTGTGAAGGATGAAATGTTCTTAGCGTGTGTTTTGTGTCAAAAGGCGGGAGAAGGAGGTAGATAAATAGGCGATGCTGGATTTCAGCTGACTAGGTAAATATAAAACATAAGAGTAGTATTCACGTTCCAGGATCGGCTTGAAGCCAGCAACGGTGACACAGAGTTCGAGGGGGGAAAGACCGTCGGTTATTTCTCAGAGATGTCGCCGCCTCTGCGTCGAGGATGGCATTCGAACTGTGATGTGATGTGGTGATACAATCAGGATATCGGGCGGGAGTCTGGAGGTGAGTTGGGCGGTAGAGAGCTGGACTCTGGGGAGGGAGTACGGTGTTTAGTTAGATACGAGTGGCTGAGAGAGAGAGAGAGAGGAGGAGGAGGAGGAGGAGACGTTATCTCTCGGTGTTATGACACCCTGGTCTCTTATTTATCCGTAACAGTAGCAGCCAGTCGCACCCCTAACAGCTGTAAGAGTCCGCTCGGAGGGAAATCACACGTTTGTAAGAATTGATAAATTGCTCCGTAAAGAATTCTCGAGAATAAGTTGGGGGGTGGGAGAGAGAGAGAGAGAGAGAGGGGGGGAGGAACAAGAAGACCCGTGGCGCGGAGCAGGAAACAAAAGAGACAGTCGGGTACCGTCCTTTGTTTGTTTGTATAGTAATATGTATGATATAAATGCTGACCATACGTTATGGCTCTATATTTATTTTATATTTATCGGGAGTGCCAGAATATTATTCACACTTACCTCAATTAGCGTAGTCCGTGAGTCGAATGGCATACGCTCAAGGGAATGAGAGACATATGTCAAATATCAGGCATCCTCAACGTAAAACTACATGTCATAATCGTCTCCCAGTATTTTATAGCAGATATATTTTGTTGTTGTTGTTGTGTTGTGTTGTTTTTTTTTGTTTTTTTTTTTTTTTTTTTTTTTTTTTTTATTTCTCATGGGCACCGCCGCTGTAGTCCCATTAGAATAAGATGCGCCAGGAGCAACCAAACGTTAACGGGAAACTGGTGGAGAATGATTTTCGGCTCGGGTTTTGGGACCGACCGACCACCGACCGGCCGGCCGAGCGCTAGCGAAGGAAGGACGGAGCTGGTCGGCGTCGCTCGGTGCGAAGTCGGAGGTGGATGAGGGGGGGGGGAGGGAATTGATTCACACACCACACACACACCCGGCGGATTTCGACGGTCGGCCGTCAGTCACGGGGGGGGGGGACGGATACCTCGGCGCGGAGTAACCTTTCACCCCTACGGAACCCACGAAGATGGATGAGTCCCAGTCGACCCGCTCGTCAGCAGTACCCCGCGCGGTGGTGTGTGTGTGTGTTTGTGGGTGAGGTGCGTGCGCACATGTGCGAGTTTGACTGGGAGTTGCGAACTCTGCGCTCGATTCCTACATTTTCTTAAATGTTCGCAAGCGGTGATGAGTAATTATTAGGGATTTAGTTTCAAAATAACCCCTATTTAAAATTTATTACACAGCGGCAGTGGATGAAGGGCTGTTATTATTATTATTACTATACATACTTCGGAAATTTCAAAAAATGTATTGTGAAACACGAACCGGAAAGAACAAATATTATACCAATTTTTAATCAGTAATTTTGTACGAAATATATATTTGTTTATTTTGCATTTTAAATTTTAATTCTAAAATAAATTATCTCTCATTATTATTCTTCATTTAAAAATTAAAAAAAAAAAAAACAACCAGCAGAGAGAGGAATAATATTAAACTTTTTTCTTCTTGCCGAAGTTTGATTTTAAAATTTCCGGAATATTAACCCTGGCACAAAATGTCCTGGGATTCGAGTTATCTCTTCGAAAGTCGCCAAAACGGAGGGACTTGTTATTTATTCGGTTTGAATATTAGAAAAACGAAGCAATATACGCCCACGACTCTGTCGGAGATCGGGGAACGTCAGAGAAATAAGGGAAACAGGTGCGCGGACCTACCGTTTGGATAAAGAGAAGTTTGATTCCTGCCCATCTACCTTAAGACAGAAATACGTACCCCTAAACGAACGACTAATCGACATGAAATACACAATGCCAGTGAGGAGGAGTGGGGGGGTTCAGCAAGCGGGGTTTGTGAATATTCCACCACACACACACACACTCCATTGTTTCCATCGGTCGGACTCTCTCGACCGCGGAGAACTGGTGACGTCACAGCAGACATGTCGTCGTTTCCGGTTTGTTGTTATTGCGAGACAGTTTATTACGTCAAAAAAACAAAACAAAACAAAAAAACTCGATAAACTTCCCGCAGCTTCCAGTGCTCTTGCGTGCGTAAGGGGCAGGAGGGTCCAATAAAATATTAAAATATTAGCCAGGCAGGCCGGTAAGGAATGGGGGGGGCCCAGACAGTGACCAAACTTTTCGCCAGTGGAATCAGTTGACTCGCATCAGTTCCCCTGTCAGCGGGATGTGTGGGGAAAGGAAGAGATGTATGGCTAATTTTTGTATCATTATATATATCTACACACACACACTTAAATATCTTTACTTTCTTTGGGCATTTAAACAAACAAACAAACAATGTCGTTTGTAAATTTCGCTTTCTCCGATTCGTTTTTTCATACAGTCTTAAGCTTTTCTTACCAGAGTAGTAATGAATGGTACGAGTAGTAGTAGTAACGTTTCGTGGCTGGTCTGTCCAAAATCTAGACAGGAAACCTGAAGTAATAATGGCAGAGAGAACTAGAAATTTCGTAAACCTTACCGAAATAAGTGTTCGCCCCTTTTTCTTTCAGAAGACAGTTTCGAACATTTCTAACCTTCCATCCCCTGATTACTTATTCGTTGCGGTTTATTTGATGGTTAATAGAAAGCGTGAAAATTAATTATCACAAATTTGTCCTTTGGGTTAGAAGAAAAAAGGTCGCGATGGGGATTATCAGGTACGGGGTGGAGGTGAAGCAAATTATCCGGGAACGGACGGGGGCCTGCGGCCAACCAACCGCTGCCATTGCGTCTGAGTCCTGTAACATCTTCATTTGCGTCGTGGAATTATTAAATATTCTTCTTTCAGAAAAAGTTTTTGTAATCCGTAATAAAATATAAGCAGCTGGGAATATCTTTAAGATTCCGCCCAACTGAAGATTATAGAGGAGGGGTGGAGGGGTGACCCCGACCCCTTCTCGAAATACCTAAAATGAAATTGCGGATTAATTTTGAAACTTACAAGGATCATCTCAGGAACTCGGCCCCTCGGGCGGTAAGCGGACGGGTACTGGACGCGCTACAGTTTTTAATATCTCAATTTAACTCTAACGGCGCCGAGATTTTAACTTGATTTCGCGTCGTCGATCTGCGCCGAGCCACACACGCGACGGGCGCTGACTGACACAGCTACAACCGTCGTGGCGCGATCCCGGTTGATTATGATTTGTGTTGATTTACACGGGCTGCCTCCACGATCCGCGCTTATCCCCGCCGTGCGGTGAGATGATCGGTTTTGAATCTGTGAGTAGGGGGGGAGGGGGACTCCGTGTTGGCTTCCTCGGTTATCTGCCGCGATTCGTGCTGATTCACGCAGTTTAGCGCCATGAGCCTGGCAAATTAAAACGGTTACTCAGCTCTACGATCGGAAATAAATCTTTTACCCGCCTCTAGATTTTTCTGTCATCCTCCTAAAGGCGACCTGAAGGTCTCTCTCTCTCTCTCTTCCTCCCTCTCTCTCTCCATCTTCTCCATCTTCTCTCTCTCTCTCCATTTCTTTCTCTCCATCTTCTCCATCTTCTCTCTCCTCTCTCCCATCTCCTCCTCCATCTCTCTCTCTCTCTCTCCATCTTCTCTGTCTCTCTCATTTCTTTCTCTCTCTTTCTCTCCGTCTCTCTCTCTCCATTTCTTTCTCTTTCTTTCTCTCCGTCGTTCTCTCTCTCTCTCCTCTCTCTCTCTCTCTCTCTCTCTCTCTCTCTCTCTCTCTAATTTGGTGTTCTCTACCTATAACACTGATATAATTACGCTAATATTGAATGTAATTATCTGAAGCACAACTATTGTGTATAGTAAAAATTGGGCAAGCATTCTCAATATTGTAGCAATTCCTTTAAAAATTATGAAAAACAGAAGCTATATCTTTTTAAATATTTGTACTTGAAAATGCATTGTGCAAAGTAAGAGTGAGAGTTGAAAAAGTGCTTTGTGATGCGGAACGGCCATAGCTGGAGAATTCAGTAGACGACACTAGATCGCTGTTGATAATGAGCTCTCTTTCGAGATCGGTTAGAGTAATCGAGATTGTCTGAGCTACTTGCGAATTGATTATATATGGACAGGCCGAAAAACAATAAACTCTTTACAGGTATTTTCTAAAAAGTTGTTTATAAAAGCGGCTTTAATTTGTTATGTGCAAGAACGATAATCTGCCTAATGCTTATGAGTAAGTGTACGTTAAATTGTCTTATATGTGATTCCAGAACTCACAGTTTACCATTTAAGAATTTTTTATAAAGTGAAAGAAAATGACATTTCAATTTCAAAATTTCAAGTTTGAAGTTGTTCTTCTAAAGTAGTGGTATTACTACTCCTAGATTAGTAGTTCTTCTTTCTGATTAACCTTACTACGGCCAGATTAGTTTTACGTTTTACAAACCGGGACTAATTCCAGATAGGTGCGTAGTCATTAAAGAAATTTCTTGATTATTTTTTAAATGTTCTCAACAATCAAACAAGAAGAAAAATTTTAATGTGTTACGCGCACACACACACACACACACACACACACACACACACAATCTCTATTAAAACACCACCACCACGTGTACTGTTTCCAAATGCGATAACACAATTCACCAAATCAACGACCAACCGACCATCCGTTGATCGGTGACAGTCCACAAAGCAGGTGGGGGGAGCACCAACTTTCTCTGCAGTGCAAAGTGAAAGCTTTACCGTTGTCTGCTTTTCAGGTATCTTGCTGTTCGACTTTGTATTTTTCCCTGGCTCCTTTTGCTGATGCATCACATTTAACCGGATACCTCCGAAAATGACCGACAATAACCGACCGACTGTCTGCTGGGTGTATGTAAAAAGAATTTTGAACAGCTTATTATTATTATTATTATTATTATTATTATTATTATTATTATTATTATTATTATATTATTACCCATACATAAAATGAATAACACACCTTTCGTGAAAGGTTTTATTTTCTTCTTTTCACAAATGGAAAACGTGTCTTGTAGAATGTCAGCCAGGGCCTCGTGCGTATCAGCAGACGTATCCAATAGGTCCAAATGACGTCGGGTCCTCCGAAAATGGCATCGGGCTACAAGTTCCGGGAAGTCAGAAAACAAGAAATATTTGCAGTAAATAAATAAATAAATAAATAAGAGCAGCGAGAAATGTTCGTTGTGACTGGAAAGGGCACCCACCAGATGTTTGGGTGGGTGGTTGGTGGGGGTGACATTTACGAAAGTACTGCTCCTACTTCCAGGACCTGCCCTGTCCGCTTGCTCACGTTCTGTGATGCCGCTTCTATCATCTATACGTTTTTAAATATCGTTCTGTTTTAGACGTACTTTCAGAATACTTCTGCGGTTAGCTCCGTTGTGGTCTGGGCTTCACCTGAAAATGTATTACCTTTCCTTTGGCGGTGCTGCGGATTTCCGACTTTAATAAGAACTTCCTCATGCGACTCGCAAGCGACAGACAGAAAATATTTGGATGCCATGGAAACATGCGAGACGGCCGGCCTACTCTCTCTCTCTCTCTCTCTCTCTCTGAGTGGTATGTAAAGGAAGTGCCGGATCACCACCGGCAGGACTCGTCTCCGAACTGGCCGAATTCCTTTCGGAAAACGTTCCGACCGGCAGAACACGAGAACTAGGCACCGAACTTCTTCGAGCACCTGTCGCCATGACACACGCGCGCGCGCGCTACTGGTGTTCCGCGGACCCGCCGCTCCAACTCGCGCGTGTTGACTGACCTGCAAGAACCATGATTCTGGGGCATTTAGGGGATTATGACCCCCCCAATCCGCCCCAACCCACGATTGCCCCGGTGTCCTTTGAACAGAACCCGCTTAAAAGATATCAGCAGGTAGTTTCTCGGACCTTGCAAGATTCTGAGAAACGTAATGGTACTTAACGGTCGAAGACAGCGTTACTCTGGCAGCTTAAAGCCAGGAGACACCGCGACTGGGGAGGAGGGGATCCCTACCCTGGTCTGCCTGCTGGACGTGCAAGGTTAGGGTCCGGAGAGTAAAAGTAACCAATGTAAGATCGATATGGTTTAGTGTTGTTGGTGTTGCCCAACGAAAAGAAGATATAACAAGGGCGACCCGCCAAGCCGAGTCATTGATCTCAGCAGGCACCGAACCGAGTCCCTCATTTATGAGGGTCTGGTGAGCTCCCCACTCAGCCATTTCCTCCTACATAGTCTGACGTAGTTACATAATGTATATAATTATGATGCTAACTGGTTGCAATTACATTTCATATTTGATAGCAGATGTAGCAAGATTTCAAAGAAAGTATACCCTTTTCCACTCACACGTAATGCCAGTTAGACATCCTATAGAGTCCTGTCTGACAGCGCGGTTGAGATTTCCCAGTTAAGAAAATACTAAAGTATCATATTAAAAGAAAACTAAAACAAACAGAAAATGCAGTTAGAAAAGGGTAATATGCGCGTGTCTTTGCATTTCCGTCTTCAGAATTATCACAAAGGCTAAGCGATAGCGTTGCGAAGTGCCCACCCGCATTTTTAAACCGGTCGGGTACCCAGCTGTTTCTCTGAAGTTTTAGAAGGTATGTGGCATTAAGAAGCGATATTTCCGCTAAAGAGATGCCAGAAATCAGGGACGCTGGCTGTGCTCTTAGATTGCCGGAAATTTCCAAAGGAATCGCCTGCTATGTCAGTAAATCCTTATACGTTGTACCTTTGGATTCTTCGAGAAATCGAGTTAATTCAGTTAACCAAACTTACCAAAGGCGGTAAAACCGGTCTTAGTACTTTGTTTGCCACCAGAGGCTGTACTTTAGCAACTGCTTCGAGTTACACATCTTTTTTTAAAAAAGGCAACAATTTTTTTACGATGCTTCATATACAACTTCGCAAACCTGAACTTTTTTGTAATTTATCAAACGTAGAACATACAGGTAACAGATATTCGTGTGCATGCCACATTTTTTCTCGTCGAACGAAGAGACATAAAAGGACTCGAGGTTCATAAAAAGGGGCAGGGGACATTTATATATTCAAGAAAAAAAGGGTTGTCTTGTAAGTTTGGCGTAGCAAGTTTACCTTTTATCTTAAAATATAAATCAAGCTGCTGTTTCGTCATCACGGATCGTATGCGTGTTTCAGGAGACAAGAGTTTTCTTCTTTTCTTTTCAAAGTTTTAGGAGATCTTGTACAGTAGAAAACGAAAATGAAAATACCCGTGTATACTATTAACCGTGTTTGTATTTTATATAATTATATTATGCATCCGCGCGCGTGCGTCTGTGCAATGAATACACTACACATTACGCATAAATGTCGGATCGAGGTTTTGTATATTCCAAGATATGGAGAATAATCTATTTTTTTACGTTAACCGGAAACCGGTTTTCGCTTCACTATGATATATATCGCTGCGTACAATAGAGCAGTTTTATGGTTGTCGTTCCATAAAGGGAAGCTAAGATTTATTCGATATTTCTACGGTTTATATTTCGGATCACAATAGAAGCAGAAAGACTTTTATTTTACTGTAATGTCGTAAAAACACCAAGATATTTTTTTGCACTTTATTGAATTTGTAGTGAGAATCTAAGCTTATAAGTTTAATTTATGCAAAGTTTAAAAAAAAAAAAAGCTTTTGGCACAAAGGATGCTCGAGTATGAGGATGTTTGCGAATAAACAAGATTTTTTTCTTAACCAGTGCATGTCTTGAATAAATTTTAATTCGTGTCATTTCCTATTTTTTTTCTATTATTCAGATTCTCGTGAAAAATCTCTTTCTGACGTCATTTCTCTCTTTTGTACTGACGTTCTCTCTCTCTCTCTCTCTCTCTA